>JAPSGF010000211.1:119421-179911 GCA_035772895.1 Perdix hodgsoniae | reverse complement strand
GCGCTGTGGCGCAGCCCGGCGGCGCAGCTCCAGAGGCAGCGCTGAGAGCCGCCCGCTGTGCTCGCAGGACGGCGGCGCAGGTATCCTAGGCGCGTGGCTCCCGGTGCCCCAGCCCGGCTGCAGACCGGCTCGGCGGCTCACGCTGCTGCCACAGGCCGGGCGCTCCGTGCAGCGCCCAGCGCGGCCGCTGCCGCACGTCTGAATGCGCACGGCGCGGCCCCCGGCGCCCCCAGCCGCCCGCGGCAGCTCCAGGCCGCAGCGCCGGACGTTGGGATGCTGGCAGACGCGGGGGAATGGTTTTAAACCGAGACAGGAGGTTTAGGCCGGATGTGAGGAGGAAGGTTTTCACCCAGAGGGCGGTGAGGCACCGGCACAGGTTGCACAAGGAGGCTGTGGGTGCCCCATCCCTGCAGGCATCCGAGGCCAGGCTGGATGTGGCTCTGGGCAGCCTGGGCTGCTGGTTGGCGACCTGCACACAGCAGGGGTTGGGGCTGGTGGGCGCTGGGGGCCTTTGCAGCCCAGGCCGTTCTGGGATGGTGTTCTTTTGATATGTAGGATCTTGAATAATTCCAGCAGCTGGACTGTTTGCTGACTTTTTTGTATTTTGTTTTTGTTCTTCTGTTCGTGCTGACCTTCTTAAATAGAATCACAGAATCATTACAGTTGGAAAAGACCATTAAGTTCAAGTAGAACTGTAATAAATGAATGCCTTCCTATCCATGCATGGTAGATAAACTGCAGCTGCTCTTAGTGTCCTCTGTAGCCACAAATGGCAGAAAGACTAATTGGTCATCAGTACATTTTTCTAAATGCGCATCAAAATATTTACTCGACACTTTTCCTGCTTAGTTAAATCAAATATTATGCTTATAAATAAATACAAGATTTATACTACTTCCAGTTTGTCTTTTGTTTTCAGTGTGTTTAGAGAGCAGCTTTTATTCTGTTACAACTTAAAGAAGTTTTTCTGTTTCTTAGACCTGCTGGCTGTCGCTGTTGGTGCCTTCTGTTCTCCGCTCTCTATGCTTGTCCTTGCCAACAGTTTGTACTCATCAGTGTCACATTCTGAGGTTTTCTTGGTTTCAGTGTCTGCTTCTCTGTAAACACCGCTGTCAGAGCGAGTCCTTTGGGCTTCATTACCCTTTTTGCCATTATTTCACTTAAACTCATTCACATTTTAGCGGGGTTTTCCTTCCCACATGGAATACAGCAAATCCAAGCATTTTACTTGCTTATGCCTTAGAAAGAAGACAGATTTATCCTCTTGATGTTCTGTAATCTGGAGTGTTCCCAGTCATGCTCTTTTAGACCTGGATGTTGTTTGATGGTTTTGCATGAGTGAAGCAAATGTTGCCCATGGGATGATGTGCAACAACAGAATGTCGTCGGTAACCACAGCTCATGGCACGATCTTCTTTGTGCCCTTGAGGAACGTATGTCTTCCTGCATTGAGCAGAATGGGCATTACCCTTAGCAATTAGCCATGGCAGTTAACGAGCTCTGGTTCATTAAGCAGTAAGTTGATGTCCAGCAGATGCTGGAGATAGCTGTTGTCACTCACCACACTGAATTACAGCGCAGTGCCTTCAGTGAGGCTCTCTGTTCATTTGCTATTTAAATGATGTTGTTTTGCCATTGCAACTACAGGCTGTTGTGCAGAGTTCTTCCATTCCCCAGCCCCACCGCAGCCGAGCAGAGCAGCGCAGGCTGAGAGATGGGCAGCTCACACTGTGTGTCAGATGCTGTGCAGAGAGCTGCACGTACATTTGTGAGCAGTGCTGAGCAGAGATTGAGACATCGCAGGCATGAAGAAATGAAATTCCTTCAGCTGATAAAGACCACAGTTGCCCAGGGGTCCGTTTCACTAAAGCAGATTAAAACAAGCACAGTCCTGTGAAGTTGTCAAGAATGAGAGAATTCATTTCAAATCAGGAAAATTGAGTGTTTTTCAGTATCAAGGCTCAGTTCTCCATCTGAAATGAAGACAAGCCGAAGAGCCAACTTTTGTATATTTCTGACTGGGATGAGCTTTGTTTCGTTGTTTGAGGAGGCACCGGTTGCTTGCAGAGATACAAATCTTCACACAAAAAACGGCAGACAGACAAATATTTTTCCAGAATTAGTGAAGTAATTTAGTAAACTCTACAGCATATTGCACAGCTCCAAGAGAGACAGTGATTGAAGTGGTATCTGACAGCTTTTTACTTTCCAGAAATATGTTGTGTCAGGTTACTGGTCACAGCAAGATGTGCACATTTGCTCACGATAGAGAAAACATTTCCACCAGGTCCAAATTGTTAGCCTCAGTTTTTAAATGAAATTGGTGATCTCTGTGTTTTGCCATCACTGACAAGCATCCCCAAGATACAGTTCTTGTTCTGATGGTACCTCAATCAGATGGAAATGCATTTCTTGCTGTTTTCAAGGCCTGCAGAAGTTCTTACTGTGAAGTGCTGGGAACAGTCAGAGATAAGCAGCTTTTCTCCTTGGCAGACAGAAATGATCTGCGTGTTGTGGCTGGATACAGCACACCAGTTAGGAGCCATGCACACAGCCCTGGCTTCTGACCAGAGCCTTGCTATGTACACCGAGGGGCAGTTTCAAGATTCGGAAAACCTTCTGGGAGGTTGCACAGCCATAAGAAAAAGGAATTTATCCTAGTTTATATTGAAAATGTATGGGCAGTTATACAGCCACTGCAGAAACAGGAGCACTAAGTTCAGAGTTATACTCAGCAGCTTCCGGAGATCACTGCTGTGCTGGAGATTTCCTGCCATGAACCTGAGCTGTGCAGGGGGCGGTGTCACACAGCTTAGCCTTGGGCCAGGGCTTGCTCTGCTAGCAATATTTTTGACTGCTTCAGTTACATCTGCATATTTTCTGTGCTTTTTTGTTTTTTAGTTGAGCCCTTTTGTTTTCTCACTTTATGCACTTTCCTTTTCCTTTGTGTGGGTTTACCTTATATTATGGACAAATGCTCTGACGAAAGATACAGAAGTGTAATTCACTGTTGTCTGCTGTGATCTCAGGTCACTTTTTGGTGGGAAGAGTCTCACTCTACTATTGTTTGTTGCTTTTTCCTGCTCAGATGCTGACGGCATATCCACTACCAATGCACAGAAGCCATGAATTCCAGAAAATTACTCTCAGAAACACAGAGAACATTTCCAGCTACTAAAGCGTGCAGCCAGCAGCCATCACGGATTCTCATTGTGGATATCACGTCACCTTCCTGGGCCAACACTTGCTCTGTGCTCTCTGAAGCTCTGGAAAACTCTCTGTGCTTGGCATGCAGTCTGACGGGTCCCTGCCGCATTCCCTTGCTGAGCCTCTACCTGGTGCAGAACCAGCAGGAGTGTTTGCTTCCCTTTGTGGTATGTGTGAAATTATGTCTCTTGGGATCTCACAAACATGAGTGCAGTACAGTTCAGTACAGAAAGTTCTGATTTACTGCTCATTTATATCTAAATGATTAATCATTCTCAAAAAGCAAAGCTTCATAGACTTAATAGAAGAGATCGATTTTCTGAAAGAGTGGTGTTTGTAAGGAAAAGTCTCATGTTTTCGATCTGTGAAGTCGTCCTTGTGCAAAAATGAGTTTTTCTACTGTTCTGTTCTGTACTGCTGTACTTCTCCAAGAACCACACGGTCACATAACCGTGGGGGCTGGAAGGGTCCTCTGGAGCTTCCCTCATCCAGCCATCCCACTAAAGCAGCTCCCTGTGCTCCAGATGTGTCTCCCTGTGGCAGAGCAGAAGGGCTGAGCACCTCCCTGCCCTGCCGGCCACACTCTGTGCATGCACCCCAGGGTCCAATTGACCTTCTTGTCCACCAGGAGACACTGCTGACTCGTGGTCAGCCGTTGGCCATCAAGATCCTCAGGTTCTTCTCAGCAGAGCTCTTCTCCAGCAGCCCTGTCCCAGCCTGCAGTCTCTGTGATGGTTCCTCCACAGGTGCAGGGCCCTGCGATGCCTATGTTGAACCCCAGCAGGTTCCTCTCCACCCAACTCTCAGCCTGCCCAGGTCTCACTGAATGTCAGCGTGGCCTTCTGGTGTGCTGGCCACTTCCCTCAGCTTTATGCCACCAGCAAACTTGCTGAAGGTGAACTCTATCCCTACATTCAGGTCGTTGATGCAGATTACAATATGGAGAATGAACTAATTCTGTTAATAATTTCTCCCATTAGTTAATCATTGTCACTGTGAAACTTGCACCTGGTGACTAATTTGCATTTATTGGCTTTTGCTTCCAGGGGTTTGTTCATGTATTTCCTCTTTTGGTTAGATTGAAGAACCTGCTTGTACCGTATTCTTTCTTCCTCAAATAGCTTTCCTTGTAATCTTCTAACAGGAAAATGAAAGAGAGCAAAATATAAGTGTGACACATTCTTACAGTCCTTTAACTCCCAAGCCCTTATCTGTATTCACTCTTCTGGCTTCTTCAAAGTTGATTCAGAATGTGGTCACTGAGATTTCATGCTACATTTCAGTACCATCCTCAGCAATGCTGTATGGTGAGCTAAAAATGCCTCTTCTTTTTGCTTGGTTGGTAACGCCATCAACTCTTTTGCCATAGTGTTGTGTTCCTCTGAGACTTGCTGAGGCTGGCAGAGTTTGCACTCTGGTGCAGGCAGTTCTCACCCAAAGACCTGAGCAGTACTACACACACATTGGTAGGTGTGGGACCCCATGACTCCAGGCATGGACTCCATGACTCCAGGAGGAAATCCTGCCCCCTTCTCCCCAGGTTTGCTTAGTTCTGCCTACTGAGCTATCTCTCAGGTCTGGAATATCTCCAGAGAAGGAGAATCCACAGCCTTCCTGGGCAGCCTGTTCCAGTACTCCGTCATCCTCACTGGGAAGAAGTTCCTTCTTATATTAGTGCAGAACTTCCTGTGCTCCCGTTTATGGCTGTTTCCCCTTGTCCTGTCCCCACAGACTGCTGAAATGAGGTTGGCCACATCCCTTTGACTCCCACACTTAAAATACTTATAAATGTTAATAAGATCATCTCAGAGTCTTCTTTTCTCAAGGCTGAATAGACCCAGCTCACTCAGCCTTTCCTCGTAGGGGAGATGCTCCAGGCCCTTTATCATCTTTGTCACCCTCTGCTGGACTCTCTCCAGGAGATCCCTGTCTTTTTTGTATTTAGGACAGTAAAGTACAGTAGGATGGCTATCTTTGATGGATCTATTTTTGTTAATAATCTGTTCCTCTGCAGCCCCCGATAACAGGAACAGATTTATATGTCTGCTAAACGTCTGTTGCATTTCACCCTCATCTAGAAATACTGAGGCTCCATTGCTTTTTCTGTACTCACAAATTTGCTCCTTTGTACCAACAACACATACTGTTTTTATCACATAATTTTCTGATCTAGCTAGAGAACAGCTTGTTTGTTCTCAATGAGAAACCAAAATAGAGCTATGTTGAGGGTTGCTTATTAGGCAAATCTTAAAAGGTCAGAAAACCTCCAGAGCTGAAAGTAGAGGCTGGGAGAGTATATAAGGAAGTGTTATAAGTGGTTGCCTTTTTCTTGGTCTTACCTGGGTGTGCATTTAAGGTATGTGTTCCTACTGTTCACCCGTAGAAGCCAAACGCTACCAACTCCCTGGGAAGGGAGAGGTAATGCCAAAGGGAGAGGCCAGAAATAAAGTAAATAACCATGGAAGACAACAGATGTTGACATGTGGGGAAGTGATCATTAAAGGGACAGAAATTTTAGATGTACAAGTAGGGACTTGGAGCACCTTCATCTGATGGGTGCTATTCCTACAGTTTTCCCAGAAGCTGGGCAGCAGAGCATGTCCCACAGCTCCCAGATCATCACTGAGGAAAGTACTGAAAATAGGAGGAAAATAGGAGAAAAACATACACTACGAGGACAATCAAATTAAGAAAGAGAAGTGAGTGAGGGTATAACATGTGAAGGGAGATGGGAGGAAGTGCTTCCCCTAGCTTGCAGCCAGGTTTGTTCTCTGGTTTTGATACTTTTTCTCTGGAAGTAGCATAGTGTTGCAGATGAAAATGTTTTGCTGCACATTGTGAAATTGAGTCTTTGGAGTTGTGTAACAAAGGGGCAATGCCATATGGCAAGACACATCTCAGAGCCTTTGGCACTGACTGGAAGAGGGGTGTAGTTAGAATGGAGTTAGCCATCCCAGTTGGTGTTTGCAAGCTTAACTTATGTCCCAGGCATGTTCCAGAGTTGAAACTGCAGCTTGCTTACACCTGCCCAAGTTCACATTTGAAATACTGCGCAGATGCAGAAAAAAATGCAGCTCTGCTGGTGTCAGGGACAGGCGGTTACCTGGACTTCGGCTGCCTGGCAGCTGAGCCCTGCTCTGACACAGTCAGGAGCAATACTTGAGCTGAGACAGCTTCTCTACACCTTTATGAGCTGCAGCTGCTTCCCAAGTTTGCAGGGCAGGCATCTGAACTGCAGGGAATGTTGTTACAGCACTGTGAATAGCGTTGTGGCTCTCTGTTCTGTGCACGTACCCATCACATTACCAGCCCCACAGAAGAGCTGAGATAATGGTTCAGGTATTTACTGCATTCAGAGTACAGCCAGTACAAAGCATGGTGACTTTCTTTAAACCTGCTCATCACCTTTCCAAAGAGAGGTTTGGGCCACCCCACCTTTCTGCTCCACCCGGTTTGCAGAGCCCTCTGAGCTGCCTATGATCACACACCTTTGCCTGCGTGGTGCATAAAACATCCTGAGAGGCCAGGCTGTCAGCTCAGGAGCTGCTGAATGGAAGTGATTTCTAGCAGTAGTGCTTTGTATTGCTACAAACGGTTTTGCTATCATTCATTATCATTCTTCACCATGATATGTGATATAAGGGTTTGGCAGACATGGCTTATAGGTAATTTAAGTCAGGCAGAGAGAATATGGCCCAGTATTGTCCAGTACACAAAAATGACACGAAGCATGGTGGAGCACATGGGGTTAATACTCTGTGCACTTATAATGTTCATCTTCCCATCACGAGTCTAACCAGCTGACTCTGGTACAGCAGCTTGAAGGAATTAAACATTTGCAAATGACAACTCTGGGATATATTGTGTTTTCTAACACTTGCTCTGGTAGCTTATTTTTAAAGCAAGATGATCCACAGACCTTCCATCAGCAACTGATGGAAGTTGTGGCTGCCCCTTCCTGCAAGCATTCAGGCCAGGCTGGATGGGGCTGTGGGCAGCTTGGTCACTGGAGGCGTCCCTGCCAATTGCAGTGGGGTCAGAACAAGATGATCTTAAAGGTCCCTTCCAACCCAAATTATTCTATGATTCGATGATTTGCTCTTTTGGGAATCATTATTGTGGATCACGTGGAACTGACTGCTTCAGAGACTAGCTTCTGAGCAGGTAAGTCTGCGCTGGCAAGGGATCTGGAGTAAAAAAGGCCAACCAAAAGGCTCTTTTTAAGGCTTCCTCGAGGCCAGCAACAGCACCGCACTTGTGCTGGGGTGCTGGGGAGCTGGCAGCTTGTGGGCAGGCTCCTGAGCCGGCGCATTAGCAGCACGGTTTAAACACCTGCCCTTAACCTTCACACTTGATAATAAGCGTTAAATAGCTCTGGGGAGGGTGGCAGCTAGCTTCTGCTTACAAACGCACCAGGTGAGAAACCATTGTTTCTGCTCACTGAGAAAGGGGAGGTTGGATGAGTGAGCACAGCCCGCGCTTCCCATAGAGTGCTACACCTGTTCGTGGGGGAGGTGGGTCAGGTGGTAAGAGCTGTAAGCTTTGGTCCCTCCTTGCTCGGGAGCCCGGCTTTCCTTGGCAGTCTGTGAGACCACAGGCCAGCACGTGGTCTCCGCCAGATAGCAGGCTTATTCTAAGAAGACCGTGGCAACCCAGACAGAGAGCTTGCTGAGAAATGTCGCTGTTCAGGTCTCTGGCTGCAGGGAGTGCCTGAGCCTGCTGCTGCCCGGAGACGGTGGCAGGGACTCCATCTGTGCGAGGTGCGAGCAGGTGGACGAGCTGCTCAGCCCGGTGGTGGAGCTCAAGGATGAGGTGCAGAGACTTAGGACCATTGGGGAGTGTGAGCAGGAGATTGACTGGTGGAGCGACTCGCTGGCTCGCCAGAGGGAAGGGTTCTGGGGAAATGCCCCCAGGAAGGCAGTGGGCCCCCCGCCCTCTCACAGTTGGACAGACCTGACTGACTAGGAAGGTTGGCAGAAAGTCCCTACTTGGTGTCACAGGAGACACCCCCGTCTGCCCAGCCCGCTTCCTGGCTCCCTCTAAGCAACGGGTTCCAGTTGCTGGAGGTTGAAGGGAAGGTGAGTGGAGAGGCGATGGAGGCTCTGCCTAGGAGAGAGCCTAGGGCGAGGCGGTCGCCCCCACGCCTTGAGGCTGCCTCCGACAGGAAAGAAAGAAGTAGCTACAGTACGCAGGGAGGAAGTTAGGGAGGCAAAAGCCCAACTTGAATTCAGATTGGCCACTGCAGTAAAAGACAATAAAAAATCCTTTTATAAATATATCAATGGCAAAAGAAGAACCAAGGATAATTCTCATCCTACACTTGATGCAGCGGGGAATGTGGCCACTGAGGACAAGGAGAAGGCTGAGGTCCTCAATGCCTTCTTTACATCTGCCTTTAATATCCAGACCAGTTATCCTCTGAGCATTTTATGCCCTGATCTGGAAGTCTGCAATGCTACTTAGAAAACGCTCCCAGTGATTCAGGTGGAGGCAGTCAGAGAGCTCCTCCATCTGCAGTGTCACAAGTGCATGGGACTGGATGGGCTGCACTCTCGGGTGCTGAGGGAGCTGACAGGGGTGATGGCTGAGCCGCTCTTGGCCATCTGTCAGCGCTCCTGGTTAACTGGAGATGTCCCAGAGGATTGGAGGCTTGCTGATGTGACTCCCATCTTCAAGAAGGGCCGTAAGGAGGATCCAGGGAAGTATAGGCCTGTCAGCCTGACCTTGGTACTGGGGAAAGTAATGGAGCAAATCATCTTGGGTGAGATCGCACGGCACGTGTGTGGTGTGCCGGGGATCAGATCCAGTCAGCATGGGTTCGTTAAAGGCAGGTCGTGCTCAACCAACCTCATCTCCTTCTACGACTGGGTGACCAGACTGGTAGATGAGGGAAAGGCTGTTGATGTAGTCTGCCTAGACTTCAGCAAAGCCTTGAACACTGTCTCTCACAGGCTTCTTCTGGGGAAACTGGCTGCCCGTGCCCTGGACAGGTACACACTCCTTTGGGTAAGAAACCGGCTGGAGGGCTGTGCCCAGGGGGTGGTGGTTAATGGAGTGAAGTCCAGCTGGCAACCTGTTCCAAGTGGTGTCCCCCAGGGACTGGTATTGGGGCCTACCTTGTTTAATATCTGTATTGATGACCTAGACAAGGGGATTGAGTGCACCCTCAGTAAGTTTGCAGATGACACCAAGTTGGGAGGTGGTGTCGATCTGCCTGAAGGTAGGGAGGCCCTTCACAGGGATTTAGATAAGCTGGATCACTGGGCTGGGGTGAATGGGATGAGGTTCAACAAGGCCACATGCTGGGTCTGCACTTTGGTCACAACAACCCCGTGCAGAGTTATAGGCTTGGGGGTGAGTGGCTGGATGACTGTGAAGAGGAAAGGGGCCTGGGGGTGTTGGTTGATGCCGGGCTGAACACAAGCCGACAGTGTGCCCGGGTGGCCAGGAGAGCCAACGGCATCCTGGCCTGCATTAGAAATGGTGCGGCCAGCAGGAGCAGGGAGGTGATCACCCCCCTGTACTCAGCTCTGGTGAGGCCGCACCTCGAGTGCTGTGTTCAGTTTTGGGCCCCTCACTGCAAGAAAGACATTGAAGCCCTGGAGCGTGTCCAGAGAAGGGCAATGAAACTGGGGAGGGGTCTGGAGGACAAGTGCTATGAGTAGTGGCTGAGGGAGCTGGGATTGTTCAGTCTGGAGAAGAGGAGGCTCAGGGGAGACCTCATCGCACTCTGCGACTTCCTGAAGGGAGGCTGTGATGAAGAGGGGTTTGGCCTCTTCTCCCACGCAATGAACAGGACCCGAGGAAATGGCTGCAAGTTGTACCAGAGGAGGTTTATATTAGACTTAAGGAAGAACTTTTTCTCTCAGAGAGTGGTCAGGCACTGGGATGGCTGCCCAGGGAGGTGGTGGAGTCGCCATCCCTGGCAGTGTTCGAGAGGCGTCTGGATGAGGAGCTGCGAGATCTGGCTTAGTGCTTGTGGTAGCGGTGGTGATGTGAAGATGGTTGGACTGGATGATCTTATAGGTTATTTCCAACCTTGTGATTCTATGATTCTATGTGCAAATACAGAATTAGGAAAGCTTAAAACATGTCTTACTGGGTCATACCAGCAGCTCAGTCATGCATTCCCAAGAGAAGTCCTGTGGAAACACCCCATCACTTTCCCCTCACAAAGCTGCTGTACAGAATGATAAAAGAAGAATGATAAAGGACACATTTGAGGCTATTCCCGTTGGTGTCAGCTCTGGACTTGTTACCCAAGGGTGTGCGAAATCACTTCCTGAGCATGTTGGTGCAGTCTGACCCCAAGCATCTTGTGTGCAGGTCCCAGGAGGCCAAAGTCTGATAAGTGAAGGACTATGTATATGGCAGTAGTGACCTATTGGAATTGTCAGGGGTTACCAGACTACCCAGGTGTTCTGTGCTCACATTCATCATGCTTATGTTGCAAGTTCTGTCTCTGTACTATCCAGAGTCAGAGGAGAGGGACAGAATTCCAGCATTTTGGCTAGCAATGGGCAACATGTAGACAGCTGATAACTTGGGGAATATTCATGTGTGCTGCTGCTGTTGGCTGGTTTAGATTCACATCACTGTTTGTGGCTTTACAAAGCCATATTGAAGTACAAAACTCCTGGCCCCAGTCTTACCTCACTGCTGGTAATGCAAAAGCTTCTTTGCACATCATGGAAAAATAGTTCATATGATAACTTTACATTTCCAGTCTTTTGATTTCACTGAGTTTTGTTTTGCAGCACTTGAAGGAGAACTTTGCACGAGTTCAAGCCTGTATTTCAGAGCTCCGCTCGCTGTCAAGAGAAGGCTGCTTTCCACAGGGGGGAAATGGAGTGGTACAGGCTGTGCAGGATGGATTGCAGCAGTTCAAACAATACAGCAGACACACAGCAGCAGGAGGCTCAGCAAATAGCTCTGTTGAGGTAAGACAACGTTGGGAAGATGGTGGTGATTTTCCTTTCAGCCTATCATGGGATGGTTGAGGTTGAAAGGCACCTCTGGAGGTTGTCTACTCCATTTCCTGTGCTGGAGCAGAGATACCCAGGACCCACATCCAGAGGGAGGCTTTAAAGCCCTACTGGGAACACAGTACCAGTGCTTCATCACCTGTACATTAAAGAAATGCTTTCTGATGTTCAGATGAAACATCTTGTATTCCAGTTTCTGTCTGTTTCCTCCTGTCCCAGCACTGAGCACCACTGACAAGTGCCTGACTCCATCCTCTTTGCACCTTCCTTTTGGGTGTTTATACACATCGATACGTTGATAATAAGTTGTTTTTGTACAAGTGCTAGGAGAGCCGAGTAGGAAAGATGCCCTCCTAGGTTTGTTACTTGTAAACAGAGGGGGTCTCATGGAAGATGGGATGGAAGCCTCATGACTTCAGAAGGACAAAACCAGGAGCATCAGTGAAGCTGCAGTGATGGGGACAGGAAACATGGGCAGTCTGTATTAGGGTGAAAAGCATTTTTCAAGTCCCCAGCAGACTTTTTTTTTTTTTTTATATGGTTGAGAAGTATAATAGTATTAAGAGATTATTTTGAGGAAATGTAGTAATGTGAAGAGAAGTCTTAGTAGCTTGCACAGCTTTTTTTGTGGGACATATTTCTCCTGGTCTCTGACCGGCCTTTGCTTATGTGTCTCAGGTTCTGAAAAGGTTAAAGGGGATGTGATAGTTTATAGATGAAGTGCATCCATGGTTTTAATTAAAGGTGTATTAGTGTAACAAATGGTTTGTCTGTAGCTTAGCAGAAGACAGTAGTCTTTTGTGGACAGTTCAGCTTCCCCCCACTTCAAGAACAGTCCCTGTTAACCATTTTCAGTATATCCTAAATAGAGACCATAATCTTTCTTCTCTTTCAGTACTTCAAAGCCAAACACCAGAGATGCATTTGGATAGAGATGTTCTTTGCTGTGGAAACATGTTTTAGTACTGATATACACATGTATATATTTTATTAATTCCTGTTCATCTTTTAAGTTAGACAACCAGATTTAATCTACTTGAAATATGAATTGGTGCTGTAATGGGAAGTGGTGCTTTCCCTCAGAATAGCTTAGAGAGAAGCCCTCCTATGCATACGTTGTCTCTCTCATTGCCCTTTACATGCAGCTTACAAAAGAGCTAAGGCTAAAAAATCTATGTGTTTAGGTCTTCTTTACAAATAGATTATATACTTCTTCCATCCTATTGGCACCTTATTCAAACAGGAGGCAGCCCAACACCATTGCTTATCAACAGAGGATTAGAGTCAGAGGCAGCTGTTGCACTGTGATTTTTGTTTCAGATCACCATTCTTACAAGCCAGTCAGGCAAAGAAATTTTTAAGCAGCTGGAAAGGAAGTTAAAAGATGTAGACCTTGTGAGTCTCAGAAGAATACAAGTAATTGAGGTTTTGAAGAGAGACTTCTTGGAGCCTGAGGATGTGGAACAGTGCACACCAGCAGAAGAGCCTAGTAGCAGTGGTGAGTACTTGCAAAACTCATGGCTTTGGACAGCACTGCTTCTTGCCTTTGTCTAATACCTACCATTTTTCTGTGTGCCATTTAGTGTCACTCACTTAAGTGGGAATTGCTGAGACTGGAGAATGACAATAAACTTGTACCATAGCATTTCTCTGGGTGCCTTATTGCATTTGGACAGACTTAGCACGTAGATTTCAAGCACCTCTTCTCTTGGTTTTACTAACAATTGACTTCCTGTGCAGTAGAGCTTTATTGAGGAATTAAAGAGAGTAATTTGTGAGAAGAGCACACACTGAGGCACTCATACTGCTCAGCATTAACCTTTAGGTCTTGCCCCCACAGTACATACTCTGGTATGCCTGGAGGAGTTACATTTCCAAACCACATCAAGTAATGTACTGTTGATTCGCTTTTGTTGTTGTTGTTGTTTTTGCTTAGCCGCTGCTTTTTTCTTTTTTTTTCTTCCCTATGCTTACAGCAGTTTTTCCCAGGCTGTTAAGGTTATACTTTGTGAGTAAACAGTAAAAGCACTCATTGATGAGTTCCTTATTGCCAGGCAGCTTCTGTTTCTCGGTCCAGGTCTCAATTTTAAGGACATTGCTGCTAATTCACACTTAAAGTCCAGACCAACAAGCCTTGATTCACACAGCAGGTTCTCACAGCAGGTTGATAACAAGCTCAATAGACCTGGGATGGCCAGTTACCAGCAATGGCAGTACTTTTTTTTGCAGTGATAAGCAGCGTTGGATGTTGTTGCCTTAAATGCCTCTAGCTGTTCCTTTCCAGGTTGCAGTGGTAAATTTCTGGTCCCTTGGCAGAGTAGGGGTTGGGACTGTTTTAGGTAGATCACAGATTCCTTTTGGTCCTGCCCACTGCATACATGACCCCATGTTTCATTAGTGAAAGAGGTAATTCACCTCAGGCCCTAGATGCTGTTTTTCCTGGCTATATCTTTACAAAATGCTTCCATTAATCTGAGAGTTCTCAGCAGAAAGAATTTGAGCTATAGTAATGAGAAATTCAAAACAAGAAATTACTATTAACTGCTGTTATGAGCCTTTTGTTACATAGCAAATGATGCTGAGCTCAATAAATCTGTGAGGTGGTACCCAGAAGTCCTGTACTGCAGCAGTTAACTGGCAGAAGCTTGTACAGTGCACGCAGTGCCACAGTTTTATTTTCTATATTGCTTTTTATCTAACTTTCAAATTCCTTCACTTACTTCAGCTCGTTCTTGAGGCTGATAAAGTAACTCCTGAATAGCAGGAGTTTGTGCTGCTTTTCCCTCCTTGTAGAACATACCAGATGCATTTTGCCACAGGCAGCGATTGCTCTGTGCCACCTCTGCTTCCCACTAGCCTGCTGGCTAGACCTAATCCAGTACTGAGCTTTATAATCAAGTTCAGAGGCGTACAGCAGGCTTTTTCCTTTTTCCTGCTGAAATCTTTCTTGCTGGAAAGGAGTGGCTCCATCAGAGAGACTGAACTGCTTATTCTAGGCTGCCTGCTTGGACCAGAGGCTTTGGAGAAAGCTCCCCTCACCGCTGCCAGAAGGGCAGGTCTGTTTTGCACCTGGCCTGATGAGCACCACCACCACCTCTGGGTCACAAGGGAGAGAGAGGATCAAGGTTCTGTCACTCTGACATGGTTTTAGAATTACTTCAGTATGTCTGAGCCCCAAGGGCACCAGAACTGAGTTACAAAATGGTTCTGGAAGGGACTGTTGCCCACAGCTCTGAGGCTGAGGTGTTCTTAGCAAACACTGCTCTAGTCCATATGGACAGAAGGGATCATTTCAGTGGCTGCATATGCTGACTTCTTAGGTGAGGATTGTTATTGTCAGGGCTTTGCAACGTGCTGATGCTGCACAGAACTGTGCAGGGAGACCTTGAAAAAGGAGTCATTACAGAATGAGATATTCTTTGCCTCTTGACCACAGGACTGCTCTAGCATGCAAACTCCCACTGTTGTTTCTGAAAGCGAAGTTGTGTAGCCCTTCTGTTCAATATCTGGAGGGGAAAAATAAACAGAGAGAGAGAACGTAGAAATTCTACATGAAGACCATCTGACAAGAAGTAAGGATTGGGTTTTCAGAAAGCAAATCTTCTGTGGGACAGTGACTAAACCTATTGTGTTTCTTCAGTGATATAATGTTAGGGCTTAGCAGACTGGAACAAAGATAATAAATCCCATAAAGAGACCAATATGCAAGGCTTTAGCAATGGGAGTGGTGTGTGGCTGTGGTCAGTGGGATGTAGTGAACTGACCTCTAATGGATAAGACGGGAATTATTGCTGTGTCTTTCTTTCCTCTACCCTGTTATGAACACTTAAAACATCTGGATATTGCCAAACCATTTGCAAATGACAGCTAATATTTTGTCAGATAGATGCTGGCTCTGCCTGTCTTTTGGGAAAGCAAAAAACAAGCACTGAAGCTAAAGCACTGATACCTTTTTTATGAACGCTGTCCATCTTCTGCAAGCCCTGGGGAATTTTTTTCTAGATGCTCTCTGCAGACAGCTGACCAGTAAATGGCAGTGCATACCTAGTGTTCAAGGACTTCTGCAACCATCACACACAGGTGTCAGCATCCCAGCCCTATCTTCCTGCAGACACCAGTGAATCCAATGAATTTATTTTTACACTTGCCATCTGTTGTGCTAACTTAAGATGTGTAAGTGACTACATATCTATTAGAGAAATGTTATATATATATATTTACTGAGTAAAGAACTAGAATATTTACCAGCCCCAAAACACTGTAATTCAAAACACAGGTAGTTCCCCTTGTCACCTGTGTACACGCTGTTTGTCAAACTGAATGACATAATTTCCTGGTGCTTTGCCTTCTGTACTGCTGATGCCATCTGCAGACAGCGAAGCCTAAGAAAACTATGGATTTTCTCACAGCTGAAGCACAACCAGCAAGCTCTCCAAGTGCTTGTTCCATATCAGTGCACTCTGCAGGGAAACCAGAACTCAAATCCTACCATCAGGGCCAGAGACTGACAGAGGTAATAACTGCTCACGTGGAGCTGTCTCCAGAGAAAAGTGAGGAATTTCCTCTGCCTGGGGTATCCAGCACTGCTCCAGGGAGCACAAGCAGTGAGAAGATTGAGACAAGGCACAGTAACATTCTTAAGCTATGTATGTGTATGCTAGAGAGGGGAGAGGAGAGGAGAGGAGAGGAGAGGAGAGGAGAGGAGAGGAGACCTTGCAGCCCAGGGCAGTCAGACTGGGTCTTGAAAAGGAAAAGCTCTCAGCACCACAGTGTGAGGCACCTCCCGTGGTAGGTGGGCTGCAGAAGCACAGCGTGCGTGAACCCAGTGCCTTCCTCGGGGCTGCAGGGGGAAGCAGTGAGTTGGCCATCGTGATCTGATGGCCGCACTGCAAGTTGCAGTTTGCAGACTGCTGAGGAATTACTTTACAGTCATTATTTTAGCCCTTTAATTGATTTTATATTATTAATTATATAGGGGAGATGAATAAATTTCCATCTCTTTTTTAATGCAGGAGAGGATGCACAGTGTTATGTTTGCAACCCATAAATATGAATGCATAAGGAAAAGATTTCTCATTGCACATGAATGTAGAGCTGCATTTTAATCATCAGCTGAACTAACAAACATTTGCAAAAAGGGGCTTTTCCTGCTACTCACTCCTTGTCTTGGAATACTTGTTTCACATCTTACTTCTGTGCACCATCAATACTACCAGGCTGTTTCTCCTGTGTTTACAAAGGCTGTATTACAGACACATCATCCGCATTTTGCAAGTTGGTTATCAGATTCTATCTTTCCCCCCTTTTTCCAACTTTATCTTTTATCTTTTTAAAACTAATTGAATATGCCAGACTTTATGACAGTTTCTTTGACACAACTTTGGGTTATTATTTGGGAGTGTTATGGGGTTTTTGTGTTGTTTCTTTCTTTCTTTCGTGAGAGGGATTGATCTTGTTGAGAGCCTTCTCAGCGCGGCCTCCAACCTGCATTTGCCCATTTCTAAATGTAGTTGATAGATCGTATATATCCTGCATCTTAAAATACTGGCTGAAATATTTGCTATGTCCTTGCAAGTGTTTTTAACTCCTCCTTTTAATTTATTTTGAATAATTGTGTATTTTTATCTGCAAGGACCTTCTGCTTTGTGGTTGCTGTTACCAAGCAGCACTTCAGCAGTAATGTACTGAACCACGTCCTCTCTGTCTTGTCAGTTCCAGGTCAAGTTTTGCTTCTGTCCTGTGACGAGCTGCTCCTAGTACTGATGGTATATAATTTAGTTGTGTCTGCATTGCAAAGTAAAATTCATCTTCTTTATGAGGAGTAGTGTATCACTCCACAAAATTCCCAATTACAATAGCATTTCTGTTTTGCAGTTTCTCTGATTTCTTACACAAACCTTCAGACTATAGCAGTGCTCTTCTAAAAGGGCCGGTGCCACAGTGCTGTGCTGTGATTTGTATGATAATGGCTTCTGAAACATCTCCTGTTTGAAGGCATTTGAAGAGCTAGTGGGGTAAGGTACAGTGCAAAATGCAGAAGAACATTCATTTTTATGACTGAAAATATATCTGCGTGCATTTTCCCCATTTTTCCCTGCAGATATTGCAATCCTTGGAATGGACATTGATCTACAAACCATAGAGGATAATGTCATCAGCTTGGAGATGCTGTTTAAAACGTGGCTCCATGATTGTGGCTCAGAGAGGGAACATCTGCATCTCCTTCTTCCTTCTGGAGGCCTCAACTGTGGCACTGCGCCCAAGCCAGCCCTAAGTATTTTGCTTTCTCTCCCTCTCTGCAGAGAGCTCCTGACTCCCACAACCTTAAAGATTACCCAGGCCTGTCCTGGACGTGTTCCTTTTCATTTTTAGACTCAAATAAGGCCTTGGGGTTACACTGAAAGCTCTCCATAGTTTCTGTTGTCTCATGCTCTTAGCCACCTGCTCAGAGGGTGTCAGGGTTGGTGTGTCCCATGACTGTTGTTGCTACAATTCATTTCCATTCTGCAGCAAACACGTGCTTTGAAGAGGATGTGACTTTATAGCCACTGACTCAAAGTAAAAAGTGCCTTACTGAGTGCCACAGACCTTCTGTCTCAGCTTTATGACTCTAAAATTATGTTCCTTATGCTTGATGATAAAGGTCTGTGCCAGAGCACTTAAATAAAGGCTGTTTTTAAAAGGGGCTCGGCACATATTTTTATCTATTGGTGTTTGTTTTTTGTGTGTGTGTTTTCCCCTTTAAGCCCAAATTCCTAGCCAATTCCTGACACCCAGGTAAGTAAGCAGAAATAGATGCCTGCCGTAAGTATTTGTTGGCTGTGTTGTTACCATTGTGCTGCCATGGCAGTCTGCATGTGCTCTTCCAGCAGCCCTTCCATGCTGCTCCACTGTCTCTAATGTGCTGCCTCTCATTGCCACAGCAGCAGAAGCACACTTGTTTTCTGCTGATGGTCTGCAAGCTGGCTCTGGTCTGGAAGCGAAGCACAGAGAGGTGCTGGGGCTCTTGCAGATACATGCTCAGCAGGCAGATCAGAAGGCTTAGTTTGACTTTATTTGTGCAGTAGCCACCATAATGGCCTCCAGCCCATATTATTATGTTTTTTGTTTCTCAAAGGTGGATTTTTCTTCATCTTAACATTTAATTTCACATTTGATGTGCTGAATTATTATAGCTAGTGACACAAGCCAAGTTACAGCAGGTAGTTTTCACCTTCCCACACTGAAGAAGTCTTCAGAAGGCCAGAGAAATCGTATGCAGCTGTACGTCCTGTGACAGTAGAGTTGGTATCTTCAGTGTGGTGTATATCTCCCCAGAGTCAGCTGGAGACACACAGGAAGCAGTGAGGCCCTGAACCCACTGTGATTTCTATTCCCTCTTCAGCTGGCCACTCATCTGCAAGGTTGGAGCTTGCCTGCCTGGTTGCCAAGCACGTGTTGGTTATCAGTGTACCAATTATGTGATAGCTTATCTGGTGGCAAAACTTGTTGCCTGGTTTCACAGGATTTATCATTGTTCTTCCACGGAGACATGGCTTAATTTTTAGGTAGTCCTGAGTGGAGCCTGGAGTAAAAATCCTGTGGGTCGTTTCCAGACAGGGATTTTCTGTGATTTTATTATTCACTACACACTTGCAGTTGCTAGATAATATTAACTTATTGTTTGCAAGTGGCTTGAGCACATCATGTGCTACACAACGCTATTTCCAGAAATCTAAACCCGTCTCCCTCTCCTAGTGTGTCTGAAGTGTGATTTGCAAGAAAGATTGCTTGATCCAGCTCTGCTTTCTGGAACAACGGATGGCACCCTGAGAACAGCTGATTTAAACTCACCCTACCAGATGACAGCCTGGCCAGCTACAATGCTGTATAAACTCCAGGTTGTAAAGTAAGTGCCATCTTTTGTGTTACATCTTTTGCTTGGTAATTGGAAGGCTGGTATAACAGTGTTCATGCTTTCTGTGCAATTTCAACTGGAAGTCAGTAATGTCAACATAAAGTGCCTGGGACTCAAAGATGAAGTAAAATTCTGGGATAAAACATTCCCACCAGCTGTCTCTCTTGGCAGTATGGATTAGCACATCCCATGCACGCTGACAGGTGTGCAAAGTCTAAAAAGATGTTACCGTAACACTAGCACTTTATGAGTTTAAAAGCATAGATTTTATTCATGCAACAGTTGATTCCTTCCAGTGTGAAGCCCTACAGGTTGTGGCCATTATTC
The DNA here is from genome assembly GCA_035772895.1 of Perdix hodgsoniae. Taxonomy (NCBI): domain Eukaryota; kingdom Metazoa; phylum Chordata; class Aves; order Galliformes; family Phasianidae; genus Perdix; species Perdix hodgsoniae. The sequence continues at coordinate 160,495 of JAPSGF010000211.1, read as the reverse complement.
CATATATGCCTTAGGTAGTGAAAGAACTACCTAAATGAGGCTGCAGCAATTAACTGGCTGCTAGAGCTTGATCTCTTTACTTGACTACTAGGCAAAAAAAGCAGTGAAAGCTTCACAGTTCTGCAGGACTTCAGATAAGAATTTGTCTTCTTTTCCCATCAGCAGGCTCTGCTGGTAGGCACAGAAAATAACAGGAAGATTTCTTTTTAGTAAAAATGTTGTGCGATTTTTGAACTTCTTCCTCTATAGTTGTTCCTAAAATGATTCTCAGCTTGTCAGTGTTTGAAGAGTGCTTAGTAATTGTGTGTGAATTATTCACTGAATCACAAAATAGTTTGGGTTGGAAGGGACCTTAAAGTGGGATGCTAGCTGTGTGCAGGAGCAGTTGAAGTGAAGGAAAACCATAATATGCTAAAATCACTTAGGAAGGGATGTAACTGCCAGGGTGATCTATTGCCCAAGAGGCCAAATTACTAGTCTGCTTTGTATTCAGAATGGGTGAAGACTGAATATGCTCCATGGCATACCCTTGACAAAAGAAATACAGTGGAATCTGGCAGCATGCTGGAGGGTGCCAAATTCAGTGTTATCAGCAACAAAGCCCTGGTAGCGCTTTCCTCTGCAACTGGACTTTTCTCTACTTCAGTTGGACTTCATTGTGGCTACAAATACTGTTTGTAGCAGTATTGCAGCTCTTACAACCATAGCTGCTTGAGCTCATCTCCCCCCTGCGGAGTCTTCTTGGCAGTTTCACGCTGGCTGTGCTTAAGATGACCTGTTCATTTATAGAGCTCTGAAGTCTGAAGGGGTCTGTGAATCTGTGCTATATGGACTGCCTTTCATCATCAAGCCCACAAGCTGCTGGCAGCTGGACTGGGACGAACTGGAGCTAAACCAGCACAGCTTCCATGCTCTATGTCATAGTCTTTTGGTGAGTGTAAAAATTGCAGTCTCATGGGGAGGGATTGCCACAGAAAGGAATTGTTGGTGTATACCCAGTAAGGTCTTTCAAGCCTGTACCAGAAAATATGTTTCAAGATTTATGGCTTCATCTCGTGCTCAGGTTGGGCCTGTAAGTCCTTCCAGTCACCATGAAAACAAAAGCAAAGAACCTACAACACATCAAACAAGCACTCTCGCCTATCAGAAATGGGGCTAGAAAGTGCAACATCAGGGCTGAAGTTAGGCAAGTATTTTTAACTGCGAAAATAGTTAACCAAGGCTTTGGGATGTGGAGGACTTTCCATTACTGACAAGTCGTAAATTAAACTTGGATGTTTTCTTAAGAATTATCTTGCATTTATTTAAGAAAGTTGGGCTTTCCTCAGCCACCATGCGTAGTAGTGATCTCACAGTGAGTGTGCTGAAGGAAGCAGCTGTTACCCATTTTACGTGTTGGCTTCGGTTTTTCCTGTTTAGAAAAGGAAGTGGATGCTTTTGGCCAAACATGAGCCACAGAACACTTGTCCAAGCTGGAACATTGTGGTGCATTCCTACTACATCATCGTCCCTTCTGACTCTGCCACTCTGCTTGTCAAACCAGTGGCTACCAGAGAGCTCTTGATGCCATCAGCCTTCCCAGCCCTCCTTGCTGAGCATCCTGAGAGAGTACAGGGTCCTATAGAGGTAAGTCAGTGATGACCCTACACAAAAATCTGTAGCAGAAATGCCAGCTATAGAAGCAGGGAATCAGGCTTGTAGTCAGCCTCCATGCACAGAACATGCAGATGCTACTGAAGATGTATTTATCTCCCCTACTACAGTTGGTTCTTTGTACATAAGATAAATCAACACATAAGGTATCTCTGTTTCTTCTGATAGATTCAAACTTCTGCAATTCATGCTGTGCATCCACATGTTCTGAGTTTTCTGGCTCTACTTCAGGTGACACCAGGAAAGGCAGGGCTCTTGCTATAGGTCTTAGCAGGTGAAGAGGAGGGAACAGCTGTGAAAATGTCCAGTGATAGCTAGAATATGATGCAGCACTCAATTCTTTTCAGCAGACAATATATTCTACAGTTTTCCTCCAAAGAACAAAGCCAACCCTGAAAAAACACTCCCACAGAAAAAAAAAGACAGCCACTAACAATGATTATAAGATGTGACAAGTGGAGGACTTATAATTGCCACCAGATTCATTTTTCTGTCTGAGCAGAGTGCCTTGAACAGCTTAGAAGTGGAAGTTACTTATAATCCCTTACACCTGAAAAGCAACCTCTATAAATACCTGAAAAGTATGTTGTACAGACCACTGCACAGGCAGCAGCCCCAGCCCAGGGACCAGCGACCGGAGCGGCATCAGCCAAAGCAGGTACGACTCGTGTCTTTGACCAACACAGATAGGCTCTATCTTGTCCTCCTGATCTGCTTTCTGCAGAAGAGAAGAGGGCAGCTTCCTGATACCCTGACAGGACAGGGAGGCCAGCACATGGCAGGGGCAGCATTCACTTACAGCTGTAGAAGCAGCGAGGCGAGTATAGCTTGCGCTGTTGAGAAGATGAGTGCTGAACAGCTGGTCCATGCAAACACTGAGGCAGCATGCAGTGAAGTGTTGGAAAAGCTAACCCCTCCTTCCACAAGGTACATTAATATTTCATCCCTGCATTGCAGCATCAGAGCAGAGCCAAAGCCACAGTGGCACCCCTTCTGATGGCTCCTTCTCCTGCCCAATTGTTCAGACCAGTAGGAGTGAGGAGAGATTCCTGCACACAGTCCTTTCTTCCCAAAGAGGATGACAAGATCCCGCACTGAAGATACCCCATGCCGCTGTTAACACCTGCTCTCATGCAGTTAATGGTTTGGTTTCTGAGGCAGAAGCAGACAGGCAAGACACTGAGCCTGTCTGAGGTCAGATGGGTGCTTCCCGTTGTCTGTTGCTCCTTGTTTTATGGTTTTGTCACTAAGTCAGTTGGCAGGAAGCTTGCTTCACCAGGGTTTCTTGGCCTCTTGCTGTTCAGCTGTTCCCTACAACACCTGATATTACAGCACACATCACCAACATGCCTCAAATTACGTTCTTTAGAACAGACTAGTGCAGCCCACAAACCACAGATTACCGTCAGTGAATGCAGAAAAACTGCAAGGTAGCGTGGTGGGGAAGTTAGGCTATACAGCAACGTCAAGCCACCCTCATCCTGCACAGGGTTCAAAAGAGTGTTCTGAGTATGCATAAAACAGGGCTTTTGGAGAATGCTGTACCCCAGAGCAGCATTATCTGTTACAGTACTGATTTGTCAACTTCCACAGTGGTCTCTCTGTCCAACTCCCGAGCTCATGGATGGGTTTGCAGCAAGTGCCAGGGTAGCAGCCATGTCCTGGCTCACTCCTGCACAATGCAGGAACCCACTGCAGCTGGATCTCAGAACAGTACCTTTCTCCCTGCCAGCTGTTGCTTGAAAGCACACCATCTTACGGCCCATCTGCACAAAAGAGATTGTTCTGCAAGCTGGCACGGCCATACGTTTTGGCAAGGCTTAGCAGATACAGGGAGTTGGCCTGCAGCTTTCCAGAGAGCTGAGCGAACCCCAGTTTTTCAGTGCATACACAGAACAGCTGCCCCTGCCAGAGCAGGAGCTGAGGACAGTGCAACTTAACTGATGCGGGGCAGCATCACTGGGCTTCCTGGACACTGCACACAAACGGATTTGTGTTCCACGTAGTTTGTTCTAACATTCTGTTTCAAAATAAAGTCCTCTTGCTAAATGTTACCTTACTGCCTGTGGTCTACAGTGCTTACAGTGTGTGGCAATTGTAGCACTGACCTCTATTTCCTGAGAAACAGCTGCTGTTGACCAAGGGCACAGTGCAGCATCGTGCTTCCTCGAGGACTGCAGTGGCAGGGCAGAGCCAGCTGTTTGCTCCAGGATCACAGCTCACTAGCAGGCTCTGATTGTTACCTATTTTCTACCCATTCATGAGATGTGCACTGAGATGGTAAAGCACCCAACGGAAGAAAAGGGGGCAAGACCCTGTTTACCTCTGATAGCGGTGGTCTCATCTGATACTTGAATCTCTACAGTACAATGTGTGCTGTAGAGTCTCAGATGAGGGCAACAAGACCCCTCCAAGCACTGAGGCCAGGGAAGGGTGCCACACAGTTGCTGCTGAGACTGAGATGAACCAGACTCTGCTTTCTGTGTCCATGTGGGAGCTGTGCCTTGAACAACTGCACACAGGCTGATTCAAGTGCAGCACAAAGCCTGGACACACTGCTCCCCATATTGCTGTGTGCCTTTGCTGCTGGTTTCTGCTGCACGCGTCTGAGCTTCCCACGCCCTGGCAGCCCCCCCCCGGGCAGGTGGCAGTATGCAGGCAGCTGCTCAGGGCAGGTACCTGGAAGAAAGGGTAGACATCCCTCGCAGCACAAAGAGATGCATTTCCTGGGGTGTGCGTGCATGCAGATAGCCAGTCCTCCCAGTCCTCACCAGTCTCTAACAAACAAGCTCAGAGGGTGAGGAACTGAGAAGTGGTCAGAAACAAATGGCAGTAATGCACACAAAAATGGTTTAACCTCCACCATGCTAACTAGATAATATGAAAAATCAAGCAGATAAAATAATCCCCTCCCTCCTTATCTGATCTGATAACCCATATAGAAATTACTCAGGCAATTGTACCAGTAGGAAAGGGTACATCAACAGCAGCTGATGGTTTACTGTGAATGAAAGGAGGCTGATAAAGGAGAAACTCACAAAGAGGGAAAAGGGACTATAAAGGAAAAGAAATCACAAATCTGGGAGTGTTTGGGGGTTCCTTCTGAACAGACTTCCGCCTGGTCACTGGTGTGAAGCAGGGCAATAACCCTACAGCCAGTGTGTTTTTGAGTGCTCTCCCTAACGCCAGTATGGAAAAAAATAACCTGGCAGAATGGCTGTTTCACACCTGCACCATGCTAAGACCCCATATGGGAGGAGGAAGTGGTTATAAAAGGAAATGTTTTCCGGAACAAGAAACAGAAAAAGGTGGTACAAAGGGGAAGCATATGGCTGGGCTTTGGCAGTTCCCAAGTATTTTTCTCCTGATAAAAACTGCCAGCTGGCCTACAGAGACCAAGAATGCTGCCTCATCTCAGCCATGGCTGCTAGACCTGCTGTACTCAGTAACATTTCTCAGCTGGAGTTTGGGCTTTTAGCAAAAGAGAACAGGAAGACTCATAGGCTGCCCACATACAAGGAAGCCTGATATCCAGATGACATTCTGTGCACCACGCACTCTGGCTCCTAGCACCTAGACAAGGCAGAAGATGCCAGGATGCTGTTCCCCAAGTATGCAGACTGCATTCAGTCATGGCACAATTACTGTGATGTGCCAGGGCTATCTGTAAGCTTCACTGTTCAACATGTGGAAATAACAGGAAACAAAAGAAGGCAGACCAAATAAACCTAATCCAGACAAAAATTCAGCAAGGTCATCTGCTCCTAGAATTCACTGCAACTTTGGCTACAGGAAGGCTATGAGCAGCCAAAAGCTCACTCTGTATTTGCCTTATTTCTTAAGCTTTCTCAAAGCACCTACGGCACCCTAACCTGCATCCAGAAAGGAGAAAAGTTGGAGCACAGAGCAGCAGCCTGAGGGAGATGGCAAGCCTGGTCTACAACAGTGAGCCAGAAAAAGGATTGCTCTCCAGATCAGCAAGAGATTTCAGTGCTGCACGCACTGCTGACATGTGGCAACGTCTGTAAAGAAAGCAGGACAAACGCAGAAGACAAATGTTGCCTTGTGTGCTTACCTTTTAGTTTTAGGCCAGGTAATGGGGAAAAGATGTCGCTGTTGAAGCAAGAAGAGCAAATATCCCATCCCATCCAGGCGGAGTGCAGGGCTACAGGGAGAGCACTAAGTCTAGCACAGACGCTGGAGCACTTTCCTTCTTCACTGGCATTCTTTATAGTGAAAGCTGGGTCAGACACACTGAATATCCTCACACACAGCAACTGCAGCGATGCAGATGTGCAAATACCCACCACAGTGTGTAAGGTAGAGCCCAGAGCTCAGCTCCTTGGAGTCTGCACTTCATCACTCAAGTTTTAGAGCCTTACACTAGAGTCACAAAGGATTATGGGCAGGTGCCCCCCCAGTGCGATACCCAGAGCTCTTCCCTGAGAAGAGAATTCCTAGGACTTGAAGAACCTGCATGGAGCCACCCCACAGCTGTGCACAGGGAGCAGGCACCTGTCCTGGGCAGGAACAGCATCAGCCTCTCTCTGGTTCCCGAAACACCTTCGACGTGTTTCTCCAGTTTACTGCAGCAAAACCCCAGCACAGAGGAGTATGCAGCACAAGACAACAACAATAAATTGGTTCAAGTTACTGCTGCACTTTTACAGAAGCTCCTCCTGCAAACCAGACATCACACACCCAGTTAGAACCCACTGCTCACTTCCATCTGACCAGTTTGGGAATGTAAACACAGTCCTGCACACCTTGCTACCAGCTTGTGGCTCTCTGGGTGTGAGCTTGGGCTACTGAATTCATACTTAGTCCTCTGCACAGGAATATTAGACTTCTGCTTCCATCTCCATCAGCAGGCTGGTGAACCTGCAAAAGCCATCAGCAGCACAAGACAGACTGAGGGACAGGCAGCACCCAGGTACCTGGCATAGCCCTACACAGTGGAGACAAAATCTCTCACAACCACTACAAACACCAAAAAAGCAACATATTTTTTCTCTGTGCAGGTTTCTCCCCAAGGCACACAGAAATCATAGCCAAACCTTTCACCTCGTAAACAGTGCAATCACAGTATTTGCCATCAAAGTCAATGGGACTCAGACTGGGCCATCCTCAGCCTTCCAAAAGCACATGAGGATAAAAGAGGAATCAGCAGAGGAATGCACCAGGTTAAGCAGAGAACCCATGACTGATCAACAGCCACTGAGCTCCAGCACAGACCTTGAGCCTGGCCCTGACCAAGATAGTCCCACACTTTTTCAGGTCATCCCAACATGTCTCATCCTGACTGGCACACTAAAGCCTCAGTGAGGCTGATTACCACATCCCTCAGTCCCTTGACATCAGGGCATCCCAGACACTGCTGGAGCTGCCACCCACTGTTTCTATGGTTTCCTCTTAGCTTGGCAGCTCTGGCACGGACAGCATGAGCACTGCTCTACAGGGCATCACACACCACAACACTGCACCAGCATCTCCCCAGCTACGTGCCTAACATGCCACGTGCAAACACTTCATCAGAAGACATATAAATTTTAATATCAAAATAATTTTGTATAAAAATACTTTTGGAGACTGATGGCAAGCAGACCCCCAGGCACTGCAGTGAGCATCTTAGCCCCGTGGCTGGCCCAGAGAGGAAGGCATAGCACAACCAGAGCCTCTGGAGTCAAAGCAGCAGGCGCAGTGCAGAGCCCACCCTCCTGCCCCACCAGGTGTCAGTGAGACTGGCTCTGGAGCCAAGCAGCACCAGCACCAGTGCACTCTGACCCTGGGCGTGTAGGACAGCTCCAAGGAGACAAAGCCCCTCAGAGCTGATGAGTAGGAGGGGCTCAGCCCCGTCCCACACAGCCCCCAGCCCCATGCTGGGCCATGGAGCACAGCCGCCTGTGCCACTCCTTGTTGAGTTTGGGCCCCAAAGCCTCCCAGGCAGGTGCAGAGCAGCAGCACATTATATCTCTCCTAGGTCCTCATAGACAGGAGACAAGCTACACTCATCCACACACTGCTCCATCCTCTGCCCAAGCTGGGGCTTCATCACCCGGCAGTACAGCACATCCGAGTTGTTGTTGTTGCTGCTGTTCAGGCCAGGTTTGATGGCTGTCTTCTCAGTAGCAAGATTCCCTCGCCGCCTGCCAGGGTCTTCACTTCTTTCGGCACATTTGGAGATGAACGTTGCCGGAGGCTTGGGAGCAGGCACTGGCTTGGGGCCCTTGGCCTTGAAGGCAGGAACTGAATAGTCATCAGTACTGGGGCTGTAGGGGTACTCATAGCCACTCTTGCCGTCGTGGGCCTGCGTGCGCCAGGCTTCACCTATGGGCCGTGCCTCATCGTAGATGCTGGCGGCGGCGGGCAGCATGCGGGGCGCGCAGCCCTCGGGCTCGTCGTAGATGTGCTCCTTCCGCAGCGGGCCGCAGCCCTCGGCACGCAGCAGCTCACAGGTAGCTGGGAATGGCACCCGGAGCTTCACCCCATCCGCAGCCCCCGCGGCCTTACTGTCAATGGGGTCCGCATACAGTGGGTCCAGCCTGGGTCGGAAGCTCTTCACGGAGTCCAGAGGCTCTGAGTAGAGGCTGGAGGGATCCCTGTCTGTCAGGACGGCACGCGGTGCCTTGGGCAGAGGGGAGCGTGGAGGGGTGCTGGTGAAGGGGGGCTTGGCCTGCAGCACAGGTGGCTCTGGCAGCATCCGGGTCTTCAACAGTGATATAGCATCTCTCTCCTCTGCTGCAGCAGAAGGCCGGGGTGCCAGGCCTGCCTTGGGTGCTGCAGCATCATCCCCTTCTGTGGGCTGCTCCAGGCTCAGTGCGTCAGCCAGGGCCTGGCGGATCAGCACCACACTGGGGTTGTCAGATTCCAACGAGTCACAGCTCTGCTGGTTCTCCTCCACCTGAGCTTTCTGTTCCCGGATGGAGGCTTCCACCAAGCGAAAGATCTCATTGCCCTGCTTGGTCTCGAAGGTGAAGTTCCCTGGTCCAGAATCACAGCGCCTGCCAGCTTCAAAGGAGAACATCATCTGCAAGAGAAGCCAGGAGTCATGTCCTGCTCAGCAACACCTGGAGCCATGCAGGCCATGCTCCCCTGATGCACACGTGGCTGCAGTGCTGGGCCTGCACATGGCACAACTGAGCACGCTGCTGTGAGCACTGAGGTAGTGCTTCGCTCAGGACCCAGGCACAGCACCCAGGCAGAGGCAGGACTGCCTACCAGGCTGGAACAGCTGTGAAATGAGGCACACAGCTGAGGGGACAGTGCTGCAGTTGCCCAAGGCCAGAGCTGCAGGCCCTGCTAAAGGCTGTCCTCTTCCCTGAGCTCTGTCAGCAGGTTCAACAGCTGGCACCAGAGCACACACTGGGAACTGAGCAGGGCAAGAAGGAAACGGTTCAGGAGGAGAAAATGCTGTGGGTATCTTAGGTAAGTCAGCATCAGTCAGGAAGAAGGGAAGCAAGAAGAGAGGAATGTAGCTTTCCATGGGAGAAAGGCCAGAAACAGCAGTTTGGTTACCAACAGCAAGCAAAGCATTTGTCTTGTAAGCATCAAAGTACTTTATGTCATTAACAGTAAAGAGAAGCTTTGACCAAGGCTGTATTTCTCAGGCTGAACACACTCATGCATAAGTTCCCACCAGCAAATGCACAGACCCCTCTCGAACCTTGGTCCTTGAACCCAGAAGAGACCAAAAGCCTTTCTGGTGTTGTCTGGCATGCAGCAGCTGTCTGTGGTTCCTGTAAGAGCCTCTGAGGACAGACTTGTTTGTGTGGGTCAGCCATGCTAAGCACAAGCACAGCCAACTCATCCCCACCAGGGGACCCAGGAGTGCAGCCACCTGCTCCTCCCGTGACTCAGCGCTGCTCCTGCCTCTGGCACTGCCATCCTGAGAACAGCTTAGCTTCTGTTTCTCTTTTGGTGAAGTGCCACAGAACATGCTGCTGGCAAGCTGCAGCTGATGGCATCACTTCTGTAAACAGCTCCAGGGAGGCCACTTTCACCCTCCCCAGCACAGCAGGTACAGCTTGCAGTCTGTGTAGCAGCAGGACACTGGGGAAGCACAGGCCCACACAGGTCAGTCAGGCTCACAGAAGTGTGCCCCAAAAGGTGAACACATCCAGAGCAGAACAGGTGTCTCAAACAGCCCATCCTGCTCCAAGTACTGCCCCCAAGAGAAATAAATACATGCTGGGAGCCATCAGAGTGCCACGTTCCCCAGCAGCATGGGTTTGGAGTGCAGAGGGAGAGAACAAGAGTGAGCAGTGGCTGTGATGGCCTCAGTAGGAGTTGGGAAAGGACCAAGCAGAGCAGGGCTGTGCAGCTAGGCCCCCCAGAGGGGTAGGAACACCACAGCTCACATTCCTGCACAGCGACACCACTGAGAAGCTGGGGACAGACCAAGGAGTCACAGATGCCCCACAGATGCTGCTGCGGTCACTGAGGGATGCTGCAGCCACAGCACTTGGCAGGGCCCATGGCACCAATGCCACAGAAGCCAGGGACAGTTAGGGGCCACGAGCAGCAGCCGTGGCTGCCCATCCACACACCCACCTTGTCCCGGCCATATCTCCGGAGCAGCCGGTAGGGCCAGACATAGAGGATCTCACTGGTCCGTGGGTCCTTCAGGATGAGGCTGTCACATTCAGCCTTGAGCACGTAGGAACCGCGCAGCTCGCACCGCTCTGCAGCCTCGGTCCGCTGCACTGTCACCCAGAAGGCATTCACTGCAGGAACAGGAGCGCTCAGGGGAGGCAAAGAAATCCCACCCCCTGCTCTCAGCACTGCCTGTAGGAGCCCAGCAAGAGCAGCAGCAGACCCCACCTTCATCTCTTGAGTAGTAGATAGAGTTCACGGCCATCTCCAGGACTGGTGCCTCCCCGCTGCCCTCTCCACAACACTGGAGTGCCACAGCAGCATTTCTGGGGCCATTCCTCTGATGAGAGAGAGAGGGTCAGTGCCAGCCCCTCTGCTTGCACCAGCTTTGCAAGGACACCTTGCGGTCACTGTCCCCTGCCCCATTTCCACCAGGCCCCACTGCCTTCCACAAGGAGCCCACCCAGCCCAGCACAGCTCAGCCAAGCTCCCTCCCGCCCAGCACCACAGCCCCAACCCACCCAGAGTGACAGGAACAGAGACAGCAGTGGGTAGGAGACGCGGCACGGAAACCCTAGCACGGCCCTCAACCCAGTGCATGGGACAAGGAGCAGATTGCACAGCCACAGAGGATAAAAAACCCCTCTAAGATCATCAAGCTCAACCCCAGCTCATCCCCACCGTGTCCCTCAGTGCCTTATCTCCACAGTTCTTGAACACCTCCAGGGACACGACCCCACCACTTCCCTGTCCCAGTGCCTGACCACTCTTTCAAATAAGAATTTCTCCCTCCCCTTCCAGCAGGCCTCCCTCCAGACCCTCCCTTGAGCAAAGACAGCACTGACACAGCCCCCTCGTGGGACCCCTGTGCTCATGGCACCAATGCCCACTTGACCACTGGGCCAGCTCAGGCTGGGCACACGGGTGCATGCTGTGGAGGCCAAAGGCAGCCCCACTTCCACACAGATGTGCTCCAGCACGGCTGATATCAGCCCAAAGCACGGGCCCGGCTGCTCTCCTAGTTGCACGAACAGGAGGGGGAGCAGATGCCACGACCCAGCCACAGCAGCCCGTGTCCTGCTTCTGCACAGCCAGGAAGGCAGTGCCAGGATTAGTGCACAGACCGCAGAGGGAAGCGAGCACTTCTACTTTTAGCACATGCAGAACTGAAAGTGCAACACAAGCATTCTGCCAGAGGCCACATCTCCACAGCAGAGTCCCCCAAGGACCTGTGTGGTAGACGCACCCTCGGTGCCCCCAGGGCCCCTCCTATGGGGCAGCCCCATGCAAACCAGGGGCCCACTGATGTTCTGCAATGGCCCTTCCAGCAGATTTTGTGCTCTTGCACGAGGGTCCGAGCTCAGACCAAGCAGGAAACTTTCCCAGGGTCACATGGTCGGGGTTGTGGCACATCTTGCAGAAGGCAAGCTGCTGCAGTTTCAGTTTAAAGCTAGTCACATGAGCTCTCCTGCAAGTAAGGCCCAAACAAGGCCAACGGATTCTCTCTAGCTTCTAAACAGGATGCACACTGCTAAAACCCAAAGTCCAAGAGCTGACAGCAGCAGCTTCTGCTCTCCTGAAGTATCCAGCGCAGCAGAGCTCAACCTGGAATCAGGCGGCCAAGAACCTCTGAGGGCTTTGTTGGACTGTGCCTTTCCTCATCTTCAAAAGAAAAAGAATCAGAATGGTTTGGGTTGGAAGAGACCTTTAAGATCCTGTAGTTCCAACCCTGTGCTACCCGCAGGGACACCTCCCACTGCGCCAGGTTGCTCTCAACCCCATTCAACCTGGCCTGGAGCGCCTCCAGGGTGGGAATGTTCACAACCTCAATGGGCAGCCTGTTCCTGTATCTCACCACCCCCACAGGAAAGAATTTCTTCTTATTATTACCCAGTCTAAATCTACCCCCTCATTAAGTTTAAAGCCATTTCCTCTCATCCTGTCACTACCTGCTCTTATAGAAAGCCACTCCTCATCTTTCCTGTAGTCCCCTTCAGGTCCTGCAAGGCCACTATCTGCTTTCCTCTGAACCTTCTCTTCTCCAGGCTGAAAGCCCTCAGCTTCTCCACCTGGCCCTGCAGGGGAGGTGCTTCAGCCCCCTGATTATCTCTGCGGCCATCCTCTGGACCTGCTCCAGCAGCTCTGCGTCCTTTTTGTGCTCAAGGCTCCAGAACTGGATGCAGCACTCCAGCTCTCACAAGAGCAGAGCAGTGGGGCAGAATCACCTCCCTCAACCTGCCGCTCACACTTCTCTAGATGCAACCCAGGATACAGCTGGCCTTCTGGGCTGCAAGGACACACTGCCAGCTCACACTGAGTCTTTCATCAACTGACACCCCTAAATCCTTTTTCTCAGAGCTGCTCTCAAGCCATTCTCTGTCCAACATGTATCTGGGCTTGGAATTGCCCCAACTCAGCTGTAAGACCTTGAAAGAAATCCCATTCTGAATTCAAATCATCTCCCCAGCCCATTCCCAAGCTGCTCACCTTCTGGACAGCAATTAACACAACACAAAATCTCACTCTCCAATCAGATGAGCAGAAATTGCAACCAAGCACCTTCACTTCCTTGCAGAGACCATATGCAGCAGCTCCTACGCCTTGTGCTCCAGGGCAGGCCTTCAGTACAGCCCCCTGATCTCACAGCACCTTGCCAAATTCATCCTTAAGCTGCTGACCAGCTTCTGGATCCTAAGCATGCAACTGGCAGCTACCAGGTGAATAAAGGTGTTAGCAGAGCACTGCTCCAAGCAAGCACTCCCTGCCTTATCACTGCTCCCGCCATACTGAAGGTGGGCGGTGGGCTCCCAGCTGAGCCCCAGGAGCCCTGCCTAGGACAAAGGCTGCAACGCTGTCTGCATGACACAGGGCCACAGACATGGGATGACTCCCAGTGCCATACCAGCGCCTCTGAGCTGGACCAGTCACTGACAGCTGCAGGGAGGCCCTGCAGAGAAGCCCAGCCTTGCATCCATAGCCTGAGTCTGGAGAGCACTGCCCAGCAGCGAAGAACCCTCCCACCCCAAAGAGAGCACAGGGCGCACGTGGGACCAGGCAGGCAGGGACCACCCTCACGGAGCCATATGGATGCCCGCATGCACAGGACAACGCTGCCCTGCGAACTGCCTTCACAAGGATGCAAGACACAGCTGACAGCCAGCCCGGGGAAGGGCAGGGAAGCTGGAAGGTCGTGCCATGGGCCAGCAGGGATGCTGGCACCGGGGAGTGACCCCTAGGCTCAGTGAGGGGCTGCCCTATTCCCAGATGCTTCCCAGGAGCCTGACGGGTCCCAGAGCCACGTACTGCACCATGCTCAGGGTTCCACTTCTGCCTCTGCAGGAAAGGCAAAGCCAGCTGGATCCGGAGGAAACACCCCAGCTCTCACCCAGCCCTCGCCAGGTGTTTGCAGGGCGTGAGCAGGGCTCTGTGCAGCAGCACAGCAGCAAAGCGGATGTCACAGAGCGCAGGGCACAGGCAGGAACCCCTGGGGACGGCGTGCTGAGCGGCCCCGCGGTCCCACGAGCCCAACCCGGGCAGCTGCCGCGGCCGGAGCCGCTCCCTCGGGGCCGCAACGGCCAGACGCGAAAACCCCGACCCCGCCCCGCTCACCGGGAAGGCGATCTCGCACAGCTTGGCCACCCACTCCTCGCTCTGCTGCCGCTCGGCCGCCAGGAGGTAGCTGCGGCCGCTGGTCTCCAGGCGGAAGGCGGCGGTGCCGGCGCGGGGGCCGCTCTCGGAGGGCGCGGGGGTGACGCTGGTGCAGTCCGCCAGGCGCACCACCGTCTTGTCCAGGCGCCGCGTACCCAGCCGCCCGGCCGGACCCGCCGCCTCTTTGCAATCGAAGAACTCCAGGCGGGCGACGCCGTGCTGGCTGGCCGGGAACAGCGCGAACCAGCCTCGCTTCCACCGCTGCAAGGCATCGAGTCAGCGCGGGGCCGCCCCGTCCCGTCCCGTCCCGTCCGGCCGCCACCCTCCTTTCCCCTGCAGCCCCCTGTGCAGAGCAATCGGCGGCCCCCACGCTCGGCTCGACCCACGGCCTGCAGACCGTCCGACCCCGGCCCCGCGCGGAGCCCACCTTGGCGCCGAACTTGTTGCTGTGCTGCACGAACAGCGGCCCCTCCTTGGCCGGCGGCTCCATCCCACGCCGCCGCTCGCAGCGCTTCCGCCGCCGCTCCCGGGCAGAGGGGCGGGGCGGGGCGGGGCGGGCGCGTGTCGAGGACGCGCGGGGGGGCGAGAGGAGCTGCGCGCGTGGACCGCGTGTGCGTGGGTGGGCGGGTGTGTGCATGTCTGTGTGTGTGTGTGTGTGTGCACGTGTGTGCGTGTGTGTGTGCGTGTGTGTGCGTGTGTGTGCACATGTGTGTATGTACATGTGTGTGCGTGTGTGTGCGTGTGTGTGCGCATGTCTGTGTGTGTGTGTGTGCACACGTGTGTGTGTGTGTGTGTGTGTGTGTGTGTGTGTGTGTGTGTACATGTGTGTGTGTGTGTGTGTGTGTGTGCGCACGTCTGTGTGTGTGTGTGTCTGTGTGTGTCTGTGTGTCAGTGCTTGCAGTGCGCCGGCCGATGCTCCACCTTGGCTGCTGCCTGCGCCTTCAGCTGCTGTGTCCCCATGGCTGATCCCGCCAGCAGCCTCTCTGGATGCTGAGGGTGCGAGGGGCCGGGTGGGAGCAGCACCATCCCTAACAGCACTGGGCTGGGGCTGCGGGAATGCAGCCGGCAGATCCCTGCGCCCGACAGAGCCCGGAGAGCAGCCCTGCACTGCCTTTCGTACAATCATACATCCACAGAATCACCGAGGTTGGAGAAGCCCTCCAGGACACCCAGGTCGAACCCCGAACCCCACCTGGTCCAACTTAGGGCCACCACTTCTTGTCCTATTGCTGTCACCTGGGAAAAGAAGCTCCCAGCCCAGAGCTGTGCCTGGCCAGCACAGTCCGCCCAGCCTAGGAGCCTAGGCCTGCGTCCAGCCAGCCCCGGTACTTGCTGCTTGCTCAAGTAACCCAGCCTGGCAGCACTGAGCTGGCTTTCCTGCAGTATAATTGTCTGCCCTGATGCCCAGATTTTATTGATGAGCATAATTCTGGTTACAAGCAGCATCATGCCTGTCCAGGGGCTGAATCTTCACACGCTTTGAGCGCTCCTTGCATTCTGCAGCTGCCTGCATGCCATGTCACTGAGCTCTGAGCACACTCTGGTGGCCCGCAGTGCACTCTGACTGTCAGGCTGTGGCTGGTCGGTCGCTTGCAGGCTCCTCACTCCCCAGATGGCCCAGACAGCATCACCTGGCTTCCTAGCACCGCCTGTACCTGCAAGGAGGAAAGGGAGATGCCACAGATCCTGGCTCTGTTGGCCTCTGACACCTTTTGTCTTATGCAAAACCATGCAGGCGGGTTAGATGGAAGCAGCACCAGTGGTGACAGCTGGCAGGAGGGCCCTCAGCAGTGTCTGTGCGCAGGACTGCACCAACGCTTCTCCTGGCTTCATCCCCCACACACAGATGGACCCCGGTAACAAATCCACGTGCGCGCTTCCACGTAACGAAGTCATGTGGCTCAGAGAGGCTGCAGGTCACAGATCTGCCTCACTGTTAGTCTGACAAACAGGAAAAGCAGCCGCAAATGGAGCAGAGTAGCACAGCGATGACGAACGCGACGTTCAGCGCGCACACAGGTGCCGCTCGGTGCAGCTGCAGGCCAGGGAAGCACTGACGTGGCAGCACTTCTGCAAACCAGAACCCGTGGGACGGAGAGGATCACGAGCCAAACCCGCGTCAGCAGCCCAGAGCAGCGTGACGAAGGTCTGATGTTTGCGGGCAGGTGAATCGCGTGCAAGGCCTAACAGTCCGATCTCCGCGGCCGCGGTGGGCGGGGGGGGCACCGCAGCCCGCACCGCACGAGGGAAGCGGCTCCCCGCCCGGCGGCGGCTCAGACCGCTCCTCCCCCGGGACCCGCGGCCGTCCGACGCCGCCGAGCCGCTCCGCCCGCGGGCTGCGCGAGGACCCCGCTCCGCGCCCGGCCCCTCCGCGGCCCCACCTGCCGGGCCGCCCCTGCGCTGCGGCGGCCGCGTCCGTGCGGGGCGGGCAGGGGATGTCCGTGCGCGGGTCCGGCCGCGCCCCCCTCGGTTCCTCTCTGTCCCCGGGTTCTCCTCTCCAATTTTCCCCACGTTCTTCCGCGTACCCTCGTACCCTCCCCGCATCGCCCCATCCCTCCCCGCACCGCCCATCCCTCCCCGCACCGCCCCATCCCTCCCCGCACCGCCCATCCCTCCCCGCACCGCCCCATCCCTCCCCGCACCGCTCCATCCCTCACCGCACCGCCCATCTCTCCCCGCATCGCCCCATCCCTCCCCGCACCGCCCATCTCTCCCCGCATCGCCCCATCCCTCCCCGCACCGCCCATCCCTCCCCGCACCGCCCATCCGTCCCCGCACCGCCCATCCCTCCCCGCACCCCCCGCCCGCCCCGCCACCGCAGGGCCGTTCCTGCGCGGTCATGGCCGGGCGGCCGCGTTTCCTCTGCGGCGTGGTGGAAGGTAGGTCCTGCCGGTCCCCACGGGGCCGGCGCCTCGCCGGGGCGCTGCAGGGGCCGTCCCGGCCCACCGGGGGCGCGCTGCGGTCGGGAAGGGCCGCTGGGAGCCGAGCTCGCCGAGGCCCTTATCCCGGGAACCGGGGCGGCAGCCCCAGCCCCGCACGGCGCTCTGCGCCCGAGGGCGTGGAACCGGCAGCCCCTGGTGAAGGTCCCCCGCTCTTTCACGGAGCACGGACGCGTCCCTCGGAGCCCCAGCGCAGCCCCCTCCCAGCATCACGGTGTGGCACAGGGATGCGCTGTCGGGCTCCAGCACGCCGCGGTGACGCTTCCTCTTCTCGAGGCACGGGGCCCAAACTCGGCTGTGCTTCTCCTGCCTCCCTGCCTGCAGCATAGCGCTGCGCCTGGCGCTGTCCAGGGGGTGCTGCTCTTGCGGCAGTTCAGCGTAGCTCTGCCCCCCCTCAGCTGCTGTTCCTGCATGCAGCTCCGCACCTCTGCAGCTGGGCGATGCCTGGCTCCTGCTGGTCAGAAGCATCTCCTTTCCTGGCAGCGCATCGCCGCACTGCAGCCCAATGCCTGCTGCTTTGCCTGGGGCAAAAACACTACAAATAAACACAAATCAAAAAGAAAGTGTAGGAATGGAGAAGCTGATAGCAAGGAGGAATATGAGTCAGACGGGAATAGTCAGTGTAGGAAAGCTGAGCTGGGAAAGGGAAGGACAGAGATGCTGTCAGCAGAGCTACTCCAGGAGAAGGAGGAGATTTCTAGGAAGTGAAGGAGGAAGAGCATCCCTCATCCTGCAGTAGCACTGACACTGGTGGGGGAGCACTGGTGCTGCAGGCAGCGTGCTGAGCTGGGCACTGCTGGGCAGGGCCAACCCAGAGCAGGGACAGCGCATCCTACGCAGAGCCCTGCTCCCTTTTGATACCTGGACTGTGCTGGAGGCAGCTAGAGGGCACAGGCAATCTTGTGGCTGGGTGACAAATCTGCAAATCTGGGACAGAGTAGGTGGTGGAGAATGGCTGCAGCCTTGGGTCTATGCTTTCCCACATCTCCAGCATTCACTGATGGCCCAGAGGATGGCAAATAGTGGTACTGACTGGGTACTGCTGTCATCTTCTGGGCCACAGGAGAGCCAAGGAGCAAACACACTGCAACACTCATCACTGCTCACCTGTCCCTGAAAGAGTGAGGCATGAGCATCCTTCCTATGGAGATGTCGCCGCAGGAGCCAACAGGTTTTTGTTGGTACAGTTTGATCTTTTTTTTTTTTCCCTGGGCAGAACACTCTTGGGAAGTTTTCAGCTGTGCTGCTGCTGGCATGGCATGTGTAAGAAAGGAATGTCACATCTGTGAGGCAATGTCAGCTCACAGTGCAAAGGCTGTGCAGACCCCCAGGGCCTCCTAAACTGTGGGCTGAGCAGGGCTTCCCGTGGGTTGGGTAGCAGAAAATCTCTTTTTCATGGAAATACGTTCTTCAGATTAAATACTTGCCAGGATCTTTGGGTGACTCTAGATTTGGCCCCATGAACGGGGTATGGCTGGCAAAGCAAATCTGTGTTGCTTCAAAACCAATGCAGCAGGTATGTAGATGTTCAAGCTGTTAAAAGATCCACTGGCAAACAACAGCACTCAGTGTATGCTGCAGTGCAGTCCAGCAGGCTGCCCGTGCTTTGTGCTGGCTGCTGTGGGGCAGCAGGGCTGTGGGGTCCCTGGCAGGCAGTGCACACCTCAGGGCAGCACTGGCCTCGTGGCAGCACACAGAGCCAATCCTTTCTGCTGCATGAGCGGAGTTGTTACAGTCTGCCCTTGTGCACAACAAATGCATTCACTTCTCTCAATCCCTGTTCTTGTTCCTGTCTGCTAGAAAGTACCTGACTAATTTAAAAGCTGCCTGTGATACTGAGCCCATCTGACACTAGGAAGCTGCCCTAATGGCTAATTGCCATCACTGTTCAAGACATAACGTATTGTCTGTGAGGCTTCATATCTGAGCAGGTAGGTGTAGGTGCTCTGTTTGTGCAGAGATTGGACCAGATGACGTCCAGAGGTCCGTTTCCAACCTCAACCATTGTTCCCAGGTGAACTTTCTCTCCTCTGTTGTTTTTTTTTACCCACTGGCTTTGCAAGCAGCTCTGCACCTCCCAGATCTTCCTACAAGCAGAAGTAGGAAGGCCCTATCCCTGACAGTGGTCCCAATGGGGAGAGGTGGTGCAGGACCAGCAGTGCCCCCTTGCTGCACCCAGTGCTGGGCAGGGCACAGGGCACAGGGCACAGGGCACAGGGTGGGCTGTGTGCCGCTGCAGCCTCCAGCTCGTGTCACACACTGGTGCCCAACAGCCTCCCAGACCTGCAAGAGGCAGAAGTAGAAATGCTCAGAAACCATGGGATTTGCTGACAGCAGATCTGTATTCCTGCATTCAGTTCTGTTGTATGAGCCATTGGAAGGGCAATGCCCTGGCTCACTGGTGAGCATTCCTGACAGCAGACAGCCCTCAGCACTGCTCCGTAATGTGCTTTCTTTGTCTGGACTTTCCCTTTACAAGGTGGTGGGGATGGTGTTTTCCAGCGCAGGCCACACAAGATCTCTGTGATCTGTGACCCCCATCACGGGCAGCCCCACAGACTGCATGTTCCTGATCACAGCCGCTGGCAGTGATGCTGCCTCGTCCTGGGCTCAGCTGGGATGGAGTTAATTTTCTTCCTGGTAGCAGGCATGGTGCTGTGCTCTGGATTTAGGATGAGGATAATGCTGATAACACACCAGTGTTGTTTTTTATCAGCACACACACCGAGTTAAGGACTCTCAGTGAGGGGCTGGGGAGTGCAGGGAGCTGGGAGAAGGCACAGCCTTCTGATCCCAGCTGCCAAAGGGATGTTCTGCACCGGGAGGCATTGAGCTGTACAATAGGACTGGAGGGGTTGGCTGGGAATGGCTGTGCTACCCGGGGGGGGGGGTGGTGGGGGGACTGGCCATTAGTGGGTGGTGAGCAATTGCATCGTGCATCACTTGTTTTGTGTATTCTTTTGTTTTTATTGTTGTCATTCCCCCTTCCTTCTCTGTCTTACGTGCTACCTTTATCTCGATCTGCAACTTTTACTTCTACTTTTTATTTTTTTTCCCCCAGTTCTCTCCCCATCCCTTTGCTGAGTGGTGCATGGCTGCCTGCTGGGTTAAACCACGATGTGCCTCCAAGTCCTGCCCCAGTGCAAGGCGTGCATCCTCCAAGTGTGGAGAGAGCTGCATCAGTGCATTTCAGCTGTATTTTGCATTGCTCCAGTGTTTAAAGGCAGAGAGAGCACCTTTCATTGCCCCTTTTTTTTACACACTTTGCCCTTTCACAGGTTTCTATGGGAGGCCATGGTCCATGGAACAGAGGAAACTGCTCTTCAGATGGCAAGTATCCTGAATTGATTTTAAACTGAGCCAGGGGAGGTTGAGGTTGGATATGAGGAGGAAGTTTTTCACCCAGAGGGCGGTGAGGCACCGGCACAGGTTGCCAAGGAGGCTGTGGGTGCCCCATCCCTGCAGGCATTCAAGGCCAGGCTGGATGTGGCTCTGGGCAGCCTGGGCTGCTGGCTGGCGACCTGCACACAGCAGGGGTTGGAATGAGATGAGCACTGCGGGCCTTTGCAACCCAGGCCGTTCTGGGATTCTATGATTCTATGAATTTTGCTCTCTGCAGTCACTAGGAATGTAGACAAGGTGGAATCCAATGCCGCACGACGGTCCCCGCTGCTCCCGGGGCCGGTCAAGGGGAAAAGCCCCTGTCCTGCCCCGAGCCGAGGTGCTGAGACCGCGGGACGGGTGGGCGGCGGACGGGGCTGACGGGAGCCGGCGGTGCCGGCCGTGCCCACCAGAGGGCGCTGTGGCTCTGCGGCACCGCGGCTCGGGGAGCGGCGCGGGGTGCCGCGGGCGGAGCGCTCGGCGCGGTGCGGGGAGCTGCGCGCTGCTGCTGGCTGGGCCGGGGGGTCCGGGGGCGGTGCGGGGAGCTGCGTGCTGCTGCTGGCTGGGCCGGGGGGTCCGGGGGCGGTGAGTGACCGCTGTGCGCCGGCAGCGGCGCTGGTGCTGCGCTCAGAGTGGGAGATGTGCTGCAATGGGGGAGCGTTGGGAGATGTGAACACAGACAAATGGAACTTAGAAAAACTTGGAAAACCTGCGGCTGAGATAAAGGAAAACAAGAGATGTGTTTTAAATGATATCAGGGATGAGCACTGGTGATGGCCCAGCCGGATCGGTGTGTGTTCCTGTGTTCCCATATGTGAGCAGAGTGTTCGCCTCTGCCTTCCTTCTCTGGGAAGAAATGAGGTGATTGTGTCATGCAGTCCATGATGGTCTGCTCACTGTAGGAAAATGTAAAACATCGTCCACTTGGGAGGGTAAATAGAACAAATGAATGAATCAGATGGCTTTCATACAGGAGTGCCGAAAGAATTGCCAGGGAAGTGTCGGTCCTGTTCTGATGATCTCCAGTGAATGTTGGATTGCTGTGCAGATTCTGGACACAGCTGTGCTTTTTGAGGCTGGGGAGGGCCGTAGGACAGCATGGCCTCATCTCCCAAAGCAGCCAGGCCCTGCTTTAGCTCCAACCTGCACTCCTTCAACTCCAACTGCGGTGCAGCATCCACAGAGCTGAGGATGGGCTGTGGCTGCACGGTGGGGGCTGGCGCGCCTGCCTGCAGACTGCCTTGCAAAGAGCCCTTCTGCAGCCCCGGGTGACACCTTTTCCTTGCTGCAGGCTGAAGTGCTGGGGCCTGAACTGCTACATGTACGCACCCAAAGACGAGTTGAAGCACCGGCTGCTCTGGCGAGAGCCTTACACACAGCATGAGGCAGGTAGTGGCTCTGCTGGGCCCCAGCGCGGGGGGCTGCAGTCATTCCGGTCCCATCGCTCTGCATCTCAGCCAGGCTCAGGCTGCAGCTACGCTCCCCCTGACAGAATCCTGTGTGGTGTAGGAGCCCCAGACCCTCCCCATCACAGGTTCTCCCCGGGAACCCCAACAGCTACAGAGCTCCCACGTGGATTGCTGGCAGCATGCTGCCGTGCTGGGACACACAGACCCTTAGGAAGGGTCCTGTCTGGGCATCACCTCCTCAGAGCCCTTCTCTCCCTCTGATCCTTGAGGCTGCAGCCTCCCCTCTGCCCTTCCTGTGCCTTCAAGATCTCACTGCATCCCTCTGCTCTGTCCCCAGCCCAGATGCAGTCTCTCATCAAAGCTGCCCAGGAGCATGACGTGGAGTTCATTTTCGCCATTTCTGCTGGCCAGGACATCGTGTTCTCAAGTGCTGGGGACAGGCTCCTCCTGCAGCAAAAACTCAGGCAGGTACCGTGGGCCATTCCTTCACCCCATGGCAAGGGTCAAGATACCCATGTGCAGCCCCATGCCCATACCAAACATCAGCGAGGGGGTGTGAGCTCCTCCTGACCCCAGGGCAGCTCTGGGTGCCTCATGCGGCCCCAGCGTCTGCTCATGGCAGCAGAGCCGGGAGCTGGGGGTGCTGCAATGCCTGCAGGCGGCTCTGCAGGAGCTGCAGAGAGGGAGCAGCCCCATCCCACTAGGCACTGCAGCGATGTGGGTGTCAGCTGTCGGGGTGCTGCAGTGCTCTGCCGTCCCTGCCTGGAGCTCACCGGGCTCCTCACATCCTCCTGCTGCCGTCCTCCTAGCGCCTGTCCTGTGCCTGCAGGTGGCTGCCCTGGGCTGCGGTGCCTTTGCGCTGCTTTTTGACGACATCGATCCCTGCATGTGCCGCGCTGACAGAGACGTCTTCCCCTCCCTGGCACAGGCCCAGGCCTCTGTGGCCAACGAGGCGTACCGGGAGCTGGGCCTGCCTCCCACCTTCCTCTTCTGCCCCACAGGTAACCCCTCCAGCTATGGGTGCTTGGCAGACCCGGTGTGCTCACTGCGCTGCTCCCAGCACTCCTTCCCCCCGCAGGCTAATTGTCCTTCAGCCTGCAGGGCGGCCCGGCTCCTGGAGCCATGGGCTCCACAGTGTTTTGGGACAGCCAGGGAGACCTCAGGGTGGGGACGGGAGCAGGCGGTGGGGCGGACGGCAGTAGGCTGGCAGTGGGGCAGTGCCACCTCCCCTGCCCAGCTCCTCTCCACATCCCTGCCTGCTGCAACCGCCGTCTGCTGTCTCTGCAGAGTACTGCAGCTCACTCTGCTCCCCCAGCCCCGCTCAGTCCCGTTACCTGCAGACCCTCGGCCGAGAGCTGCTCCCAGAGATTGGGGTCATCTGGACAGGTGGGTGCCCTGCTTGTCTCGATGGGTGCACACAGCTCTGCACTTGGTGCTCAGATATGCACACGCACCATTGGTGCTGTGTGTGGAGAAGTGCACTGCCTGATGAACCCGCATGTATTTGTACCTTGATGCTCTAGGCCCAAAGGTGGTGTCCCAGGAGCTCTCGGTCGCATTGGTGGAGGAGGTGGAGCACGTCCTGCAGCGTCGCCTCCTCATCTGGGACAACCTCTTTGCCAATGACTACGACTGCCGACGTGTCTTCCTGGGCCCCTACACGGGCCGTGCTCCCGGCCTCGTGCCCCGGCTCTGTGGGCTGCTCCTCAACCCCAACTGCGAGCTCCAGGCCAACTTCGTCCCCATACACACTCTGGGCAGTTGGTTCCGCAGTGAGCTGTGGGGCTGTGCCCACACCGACAGCACGGGTGCGTGGCCCTGCGCCCTGGGTCACTCTGTGCATGGGGCACCTCGGGCACAGTGAGGTTGTGTGCATGGGATAGGACCCAGGGTGACTCTGCCCTGCCTTGCCATAGCCCTGCGGCCCTTCTGCCCACCAGCCTGGGAGAGGTGACCCTCCACGTTCATTCTGGACACGGGGTCCCCCCCAGGTGGTGAGCTGCCCTTCACTGGTGTCACGTGGGTTAACTAGGTAAAGCGCCGTGTGAAATTGCCCAAGCTGATGAACTCTATTCCTTAGGAACAGAGGCTTCAGCGGAGCCGGGGGATGGCCAGGGCTTGCAGGAAGGTTACAGCCCTCAGGAGGCTCTGGAGCTGGCACTGCTCGACTGGGTGGCTGAGATAAAGCAGCAGGTGCAGGAGGCAGGTAGGTGAACTGGTACCGGGCAGCGTCCCTCAGCCCCGAGCATGGACCAGCTCTGCTGGGACCTCTGTGGGCCAAGGGAGCTGCAGTGGGGTCGTCCTGTGGTCAGGGTCTGCTTGGGGGAGTCTCTGTGTAAGGAGCACTGGGAAAAGGAGGGATTTGCAGCTGAAAGGTGAGGTAGAAGAGTTTGAAGCTTTGGTTCCATGGGTAGTTATGTGCTGGGCTCATTCTTCTGCTCCAGAAGCCCATGGGATGCAGGATGGTGAGAACCAGGAGGTACTACCAGCATATGCAGTAATGTCCCTGTCTGCATTACGGGAGAGCACTTGGAGAAATAGATGCTGAGAGAAGATGGTGTGCTGGGGGAGAAGAGTGATGGGGAGAGGTGTCTGAGATCCGGGGACACGTGACAGGGTGACCATGTGCAGGAAATGTGCGTGAGGTCTGCGACCCCACAGCATGGTTCAGGAACAGCTTTGGGCTGTAAGCAGCTCTGGGTAGCACCCAGCTGCCGGAAGGAGGATTATGTGGCATTGCTGCAAGGGCAGAAAGCAAAGCGTGCTTCCTGCTTTCCACATTCCTGTTTCCTCAAACTACTTTGGGCTCAGTGGAAGGCTAGGAACCACGATAGAGCTCTGGAGGTGGGGGTTAAGCATGGTGCAAGTTTGTTGCTTTGCACTATTTGCCTCTGCAAAGCCTCCCCAGCTGCAAAGTCCTGAACAATTCAGAGCCTGTGCTCTGGGCAGACCCTGGCCGGTGCCAGCACTGATCTGAGCACCCAGCACAGCTGCCCCAGGGCTGTTCTCCGCACAGCCATCCTGGTGCAGGTACCAGTGGGGTCGCCCCTTTGCTCTCTTGCTAGGAGGAAGGACTGCGCTGCAATCCAGCACTGGCTGTGAGGGAGAAGCAGGGCTGCATCCTGGCACAGCAGGAGGACAGGAGGCCCTGCTTGGCCTGCAGCCTTGTGACACTGCTCCCAGTGGGGCGGACCAGCATGAACCTGAGCCCTGTGACGTGACACTGGGGAACAGGAAGAGGAAGGCAACCTCAGTGCCTGAAGAGGGCAGTGGGAGCAGGACCTCCACTGGTGGCCCACGGAGCCCTGCAGACGGTTGGGACCCGCTCGCTTCATGTAGCAGAGCGAGCTGCGAGCCCTCCTCTGCTCTGCCTGTCACAGCAGGGAGCGACGGGTCAGCAGGAGCTCCTGCGGCTGATGAGAGCCTCCACAGCCTGGGGACACCAACATGCTGCAGCAGTGGGGCCAGCACCTGCCAAAGCACTCCTCTGGGCAGCGGTGATGTCAGGGAAAGGGGCAGCAGCCCTCCTGGCAGTCCCCAGCCCGGGGCCAGCACTGCTGTTGTGCTGCAGATACCCTCGGGGTCTAGGGCTGACCCCAGCCCTGGCCCCATCTCACAGCTTGTTGATGGGGCCACCACCAGCCCTGTCCCCACAGCACTGCTTACTAACGGGGCTGCCGTAAGCCCTGTCCCCACTGTGCCACTGATCCCAGAGGAGGCCAGGTCGGACTCCAGTGCCCCACTGACCGTGAAGGAGGTGCAGATGCTGGTGGAGCTCTTCTACCTGCCCTACCATCACGGGCCGCAGGCGCGGCATCTCTTGGAAGACCTTCAGTGGCTGCGGGCCAACAGTGCCAGCATGGGAGTCCCCAGCAGATCACCAAACTCCTGTGTGGTGAGGCTGATGTGGGCGCTGCTGCGGCACAGCGCCCATTGCAGCTGCTCTGACACCTGCCCTGTCTGCAGGTTGCGCAGTGGCGCAGCCGGGCCCGCTCCTTCCAGCAGCTCTGTGCCCAGACGTGCTGCCTGCACGGCCACTTCGTCCGCGGTGCGGGGCAGGCGCTGCTCTACGACCTGCACCCCTACCTGTGGGACGTCCGCAACCTGCTGCTGGCTGCCAGCGCCTTTGTGCTGTGGTTGGGTAGGTGAATGAGGGCACGCTGGGGGATAGTTCTTCACCTTGGGCCACTTACCCACACCTGGCCAAAGCCGGCGCAGCTCCCAAAGGGCCCCTGGGCACGGTGGAACAGCTAGAGCCCCTCAATCTCGCTCTGTGAAAGTGTCCGGGAGCCCTCCCAGCAGTCCTGAGCTCTGCCCAAGATGCCAGGGTCTCTGGTGGGAGCACCTCCCTTTGACCCCCGTGTGCATCCCATGCCCTGTGCTCCTCCCTTGCAGATGGCCGCCTCCTACGTGACCCTGACCACAAGGGCACCTGGGGAAGCTGCTTTGGCTGTAAGTATGGCGGTGTCTTTTTCTCCCCCCTCCCCCCTCAAAGCGCTGCTGTCCTTGGCGTCCTCACCATAGGGCTGCCCTTCCCCGCATGCTGCTTGCAGGTGTGAAGGGCCTGGGAAGGCTGGCACTTTGCACATCCTTGTGTGCTGAAAGCATGGCTGCTGGGGAGAGGGCAATGGGCTCAGGACACCATTGGTACAGGGCTCGTGAGGGTCTGCCCTGCCTAGCTGAGGATGACGGCTCTCTGTTCTGAAGCCAGATGTGGGCTATGGGCTCTCTGCAAGGCAGTGAGATCATTGCCCTCAGCATCCCAGCCCTGCATCTCTGCACCCAGGGACCCAATAATGTCCCAGTGCTGCGCACCCACCTCACCACGCGGGTGGCTGAGCCCGTGTCCTGCACCCACAGCCATCAGCGGGGAGCAGTTGTCTGGTGCAGCTCTTTTGCCTGAGAAGTACATCATGGCATAACTCCCAGCTCAGTGGTTTGTGAGCAGCTGTTAGCTCTGGAGCACCATCCCTGCAGATGGCTCCTGACCTGGTCAGGAGGGAGCAGCCACTGAAGGGGAACTGAAGTGAAGCAGCCTGGAGGGGAAGCAGCACCATGCATCAGGGAGGGGACACACAGTGCAGCAGCACTTTGCTGTCTGTTGTGATTTAGAGAGAATGTGTAGAACTAGGACAGTTTCTCAGCCTTTTTTATCCCAGAACCACCTCTGTGGTAGGAAGGATGCATGGAGGAAAGTCTTTACCATGAGGGCGGTGAGACACTGGAACAAGAAAAGCTGTGGGTGCTCTTTTGGATGGAGATTTTGGCAGCATGACCTAATGAAAGATGTCCCAGCCGATGGCAGGGGTTGGGACTAAATGATTTTTAAGATCCCTTCTAACCCAAACAGTTGTATGATTCTGTGAGCCACTGAGAGCAGTAATGACAGAAATGAGGGCGGATTTTGAATGTCTATTTATACCTTGGGAGCCTCCATTCCTCTGATGGAGCTCCACGTTTGACGTAGAATATGGTTGTGTGATGAGCTGCATCCGTGGGGAAGCAGCAGCGGTGTGACAGTGTGCATGCAGACGCTGATGGCTGGGCTGCAAAGCAGTGTGCTGAGTTCTGCCCTGGGCTGAAGCTTTCTGGCTGTGCCAGGAGCTGTGTCACACACACATCTGTCTCCTGCTGCCTGCAGGGTGCCAGAGCATCACTGCCCCGCTCTTCCCAGGGGAGGACGCTGAGCCCTGGGTGCGCCGTGGGGGCCTCTTCGGAGAGCTGCAGGTAAGATCATGCCCTTGAATGCTGGGGTCTGGAGGAGCCCTTGGGAAGCCAGGCCCATAGCTGCTGTATCTCCTCTGCCATTGGGTTCCTGCGTGCTTGAGGGGCAGAGCTGCTTGGGTGCTGGTGCTAGGGCTTGTGGTGGAACGTGGGGACGTTTCTCCTGCTGCTCCAGGGCAGGTGTGAGGGGCAGAGCAAACTGCTCCTTGACAGACTGCCTCCTCCAGGCACTGCTGCCCGTGGGGAACAGCTGCGACCTCTTTTGCCATCCACCTCCGCTCTTCCCATCCCGACAGCTGTACCTCCTGCGCCCGCTGCTGCCCCAGGACAAGGTGAGATGGAAGCTGCCACCCTGCAGCCCCTCCTGCCCCTCACCCTGCAACACACCCTGCATGGCATAAGAAGAAAAGTGCGTGCTGACTACCAGCCGCAGGGTGAGGTCGCAGCGCAGGATAATGACAGTGGGAAGCAAACCCCAGAATCAGGCCAATGTGGAGTTAACTGCACAGGGCTGTGTCCCATGGGATGCAGCCTGTAGTGGTCACGCAGCTCTGTCTGCTCTGCTGCCCCGCCAGGCTAAAAAATGCTAACACTGCAAATCCACCATCATGGGCACAGCACACACAGCCCTGCTAAACACAGTGCCCTGCAAGCGCACAGCTTAGTGCTTATAAATAACAGAGGGAATTGCAGGCACAAGAGCAGATTATAATGTCAGACTGTGATTGCCAGCAATTCCCAGTGCAGGAGCTTGTTTTCAATTGCCAGTTGTCAGATTACATCTGAATGCATCTTTCCATTGGAACTTTGTGGGAAAAACTCAGCCGAGCACTTCGGCCAGCCCTGAGAGCAGAGCTGAGGAGTGCTTTTCTCTGCCCCTGTTGCTCCCCGAGCCTTCCTCTGAGAAAAACATGTTCCCACCAGGATGTCCTTTGTGCTGACCCTGCGAGCTCTAATGTGACCACGGCAGGAATTTATGAGCGGGCTCCCCTTTGCACATGCTCCATGGAGAGCATGTTTTGCTGCTGTTCAGCTTCTCTGAGCATGCTCTGGGCTGGGCTGAGCAGCATTTTCTCAGGAGCTGCTGCGAGGGGGTGCCTGACTGGAATGGCAATGGCTCATTTTAAAGCACGCTGTGCTGTGGCAGCAGGACGCAGCACACAATGGCTGCATGCATCGCATTGCTCAGCGCCAGCATCCCAGGCACTGCTGCACCCACCTCCCCTGGTGCTGAGGGCTGTGGTTCTGGTCGTGTTCCTCTCTGGGGACATTTCAGGCAGCTGTGAGTGCATCGCACTCCAAAGGGGCTGTGACAGAGCAGTGGGAGCTGAAGGGGAGCAGTGGGGCAGGGTTGGGACTGAGCTGGGTTGGGCTCTTCCAGGGAAAGCTGTACCAAATGTTCCGGGAGGGTCTGGACGGTGAGCCCAGCACTGTGGAGGTCCTCGCGGCCCACCCTGACCTACTGGGTGATAGGTGAGACCTGATCCGTGGGGACCCCCTGGATGTGTGCCCAGGCAGCATGGAAGCAGCCAGCCAGGGCCCTCCTCTCGTCCCTGCAGGGAGCAAATCTGCCTGTGCCATGGCCTCTGTGGGACTGTGGGGTCAGATGTGGGGCAGAGAGGGTGTATCCAGTGGGGTCCTGGTAGCTGCCATGGGGATAGAGATGCTCTGTCCCCACTGGTCCCTGTGGGGGCTGCGGTGTTTACACTGGCAGAGGGCATCATTAGGGCCTCGGTGGGCTGGGCAGGGCGCTGGGTGCTGCATCCCAGGAGTGGAGGCAGCAGGCAGCTCTGCGCTCCCTCTGTGCTGGGCTCGGCCCCAGCTCAGCGGTGCCTTGATCTGTCTGGCAGGGTGCTGGGCAGCTTCCTGAGCCTCAGCCCTGAGTACACCTTCGTGCTGGAGGATGAGGGCGGCCCCTGCGGCTATGCAGCTGGAGCGCTCTGTGCTGAACGATTCCTGCGAGAGCGCGACAGCAGCTGGCTGCCGGCCATGCAGCGCAGGTACCCCCGGGAGCTGGGGGTCCTGGGACAGGTGAGGGTGTGACTGTGGTGCTGGGATGGGGCTGGGGAGGGAGGGTTCCCTCACTGTGTATTGCCTGCAGGGTGTCTTGGAAGAAGCGCTGCTCTTCTTCCACACGAAGCCGGTGGCTGTGCCGCTGCCCGTGCTGCGACGCTTCCCCTCCCTGGTGCAGCTGGACACGGCCCCGCGGGTGCAGGACGTGGGCGCCAGCTGCAGTCTGGCTGTGAGCCTGCTGAGCGCCCTCAGAGCCAGCGGTGAGCTCCGTGCTGGTGGGGCTGAGGCACCCCTGACCCACCCCAACCACATCCTCACTGCACCCTGCCCGCTTCAGAACCGGGGCAGCCCTCACTGGGGCTCCTTGCCTGCATCCTGGCTCTGCCCCCAGCACCATGAGCTTGCACAAGGTGACACAAGGGAGCCAGACCATGGTCTGAGCTCTCCTCTCTCCTCCCAGGCTCACGAGGAGTGTTTTGCCAAGTCAGTGCTGCAGACCACCAGCAGTTGAGCTTCTACAGCAATCTGGGTTTCATCGTGCTGCCCTTGCCCTGTCCCAGCTCCCCTGGCACGCAGCTCCTGGGACGTCTCCTCTGAGCGAGCATCACGGGCAGGCATGGGGCAGCACTACGGGGCTCCATCCCACACGGGATCTCTGGAGGGATGGGCAGTGTGGAGCTTCTCGGGCTGGGCGGGGATGAGGGAGTGTGGCCTTGGGGGTGAGCGAGGTGCTCCTGGGATGTGTGCAGTGCACAAGGCTGTGGGCTTTTTGGCAAGAGAGAAGCATTTCTGCCCTTTTGGGAGATATGGGCACTGGGGACCTTCACTCTTGCTGGCTGAGCACCCTGCAGCCGTGCAGGGTATCCATGGGCTGTACAGAGCTCCCAGCCCACCAGTGTGGGGTGGTGGTCCTGGAGCACAGCACGGTAGTGTGCCAGTCCTCTGGGTGGGGCTGCCCAGCTCTGCATCCTGGTGTGGACCCAGGCAGGGAGGCTGGGGCTGGGGCTGGTTCTCGGCACCCAGGAGCTGCTTTGGATGAAGCTAGCACAGGGGCACAGTGAGGCAGACCCAATTCTGCTGCCCAAGGACAGAAGAAAGTGCTATCCTTGGTAATAAAGCATTTGCTGGCCTCACTGTAGGTCGTCTCATGGAGAAAGCATTGGGATACCACCGACGCCTTCCAGCAACCCATAGCTGCCAGCCACCCAGCCCCGTGCTTGCAACCAGCACAGCAGGACCTTGGCTACAGCGGCAGCCACAGCTCCGTCTCCAGCTGCTCCCTGGCCTCGGACCCCTCACCACAATGAGGAATGGCCCCAGTGCTGGCAGCGTGTGCTCAGCCAGGGCCCCCTCGCCTCCCCCGCAGAATAGCATCCCCTGTGGCAATGGCTCCGTTATGGGTCTGTGGGGGCTCCTGATGCCAGCGGGGCTGTAGAAGGAACGTCTGTCTGTCCTGCCACGGTCGTGGAGAGTTTGGAAGGAGGGATGGAGGGGCGAAGGGCTCACGGGAGGCTCCCCGTCGGCAGCCGGCCCGTACCCATAGGGCAGGGAAGAGGCTAAAGTGGCCGAGGTACCCGGAGCAGCGGGGACATGGGCAGTCCCTGCTTTCCCCGTGCCCGGCCAGGACGCGCTGCTCTGTGCCCGAGAGCGGCTCCGAGGGGCGGCTGCAGCCGGTTCTGGTCCCGGGGCGACCGTGGGTCCCGGGGCGGAGAGAGAGGGGGACCCCGCAGGGGAGAGCTGCGGTGTTGGCCCCACGACGGGGCTCCGTCCCGGGGGCAGCGGCAGCCGTGCAGCGGAGCCGCCGGGGGAGAGGAGCAGCTCGGGGTGCGGGGTTCCGGAGCGGCCGTACCCCTCCCGTGGGACGTCCTCGTCACGAGGGCTGCGGGCTGGGAGCCGGGGCTGCTCGGTGCGCGCCGGGGTGGGGGGCGGCCCCGGCCACAGGCAGTGCGCGGGGCGGGCCGGGGAGGAGGGAGCGGCTCAGCGCGGCCCGGCACAGCCCGGCTCCGCAGCGCTCGGACGGACGGGCGGACGGACTCTGTCTCTCGCTGCCGCGTATCCGAGGGAACCAGAGAGGTGCTCCTTCCCGGGGGTACCGGGGGGACCGGAGCGGGACCGGTCCGGGAGGGGAGGGGGGAGTGGGTGCGCCGGGCCGTGCCGGAGCGCAGGGCAGTGCTGGAGCTGCAGCGCGTGGCGGGTGCGGGAGCCGATACCGCCGATACCCCCGATACCGCCGATACCCCCGATACCGCCGATACCGCCGGCGCGGAGCGGGGCCGTCCCGCGTGGGTGCGCTCTGTGGGCCGCGCGGTGGGGGTTCGCGGCTCGCACGGAGCGCTGTGCGGGAGGGGCACGGCGGGGAGAGCGGAGTGAGACGCGGCTGCGGTTCGGCTGCCGGCGGGGAATGAATGGGGCCGTGGGGGCTGCGTGCGGGGCACGACGTGTCTGTACTGCCTCAGAGCTCCGGATGTCAGCGCACGTCTGAGCGGGGCGGTGAGATGGACTTTCCCCGTCTGTGGTTGTAAGGAGAGCGCCTCGTGTCCGCTGCAGAAAGCTCGCTTTGTGTGCTCTGCCGGCAGCCGTGGATGGGGGAACTGTGTAATGTTTTAGTTGTGCGTCGGTGTCTGGCAGGGTGAGAGGATTTATGTCACGCAGACTGCGTGCGCTTTGCATGTGCTTGCTGGGAAGGGATGCCCAGAGGATCCAGCGGGTGAGAGGGTGCTACGTGTATCCCTGGGAGCGCCCCTGGCTTCAGGATGCTCGTTTGTTGATCTGCGGCTTACAAAGGGGAGAAGAAAGAATTTTCACGAAGGTGGAATTTGCTGTGGTTCTTGGAAGAGAGGATGGATGGAGAGATGCGAGGTGTGAGGGCTGGGGGGCCTGGGTCAGGTGGTGGTGGTGGTACTGCATCCTCCCAGCCATCCTCCTGTGCAGAGCCGGACTTCTCTCTCCCAGCAGCTCTGAGCCAGCTGCCTCCCAACTCCCTGCTTGCTCCCCAGCAACTACACATTCCTCTGAGGTCTCCCCCTCCTGCCTGCCCCTGAGGAACCCAGGGGAGCCCAGAGTAGAGCAGGCAAAGCTGGAGGCCCTGCTGTGTCCCAGGGAAACAGAGTGGTATTGGGAACTGCAAGGATCTGTTATGCCCTGACTTAGAGGGTGACATCAGAGTGGGGGACATCAGGCAGTCCAGAGGGCTCAGAGTTGGAGGGGAAGGGGGGTGCAGCCCGAAGTGCACCAGAGTGCTCTATCCCCAGCTGAGGCTGTCCTCCACACTGCTTGGGATGGAGGTACACAGTGTTAGGGCAAGGATTTGGCACTCTGCCTCCTCAGCAACAAAGAGCAGGGAGCCCCCAGCTCACTGCGTGGGGAGGTGGTGGTGTGAGGGGTGCCAGTAGTGTGCAGGGCTGCCATGGTGGTGCTGGGCTGCTCCCCAGCACTCCTAGGAGCACTTCAGCTGGTTCCTCCCTGCCCTATTTGTGTCCCCTGCTCCTGTCGCATGGGGTCCCTGCAGGCGGCTGAGCAGGAGCTGTCATGGACCTCTGCTCCAGCCCTCCTGGGCTGCTGAAGTGTGGGAGGATGATGGAGGCCTTCCAGGCAGCCCAGATTGCGAAAGGGCTGGAGCAGGAAGCCAGGCTCTGAGGCCCCAGGAGATGGGGAGGGAGCAGAACCTGGTGCCTGGAAACCATGAGACCCACCAGACCTTCTGCTGGGGACACGACCCCTGGCTCCCTGAGATGCCCCAGCGTGGCTGTGGAAAAGTGTGATCGCATCACCTCTTTACATCCCAAGGAAAGATAAACAGAAGGAGCTCCTTTCTCCTCCTGCACACTGGTGTCCCAGGTCGGTCGTCTCTGAGCCTTTCCAGGCATCAGGGTCTGCTTTGCTGTCTGTCCATGCATGCTGTGCAGCACTGCTGAGTCCCTGTGCTGCAGAAGTGATGTGTGCCTGGCTGCTGGTGTGCACACATAGCCAATACACTGAGCTGCTGGGAGATCTGCTCCAGCTGCCCCTTCTTGAGCCTGTTTCACTTGTGGGTGTTGGATGGCAATCCCTGGGGCCAACATCCCACGCTCAGCCCCTGCCCCCATTGTCACTGTCTCTTAGATCTCCCCCATGGCACAGTCAGGGCCCCAGAGGAAGCAACCCCTGTGCCAGGGGAGTGGAGCAATGAGGGCAGCAGGCTGGCTGTTGTAGGATGTAGTTCCTACAGAGGGTTGGAGAATGGGAGCCCTCGCTGTCTGCTGGGAAGAGCAGAGTGGTGGGGCTGGTTGGGAGCAGATCGAGCAGTGCTGCACCACGGGGAAGCTGAGGTGGGGCAGGGGTGCAGAGCGCCCCAAGTCTGAGCTCTGTGGTGCTCTCAGGTGCCCACTGCCAGCCCCAGCCCCGTGTCCACCAAGAGGCGACAGAGGCCCAGCACACACCTGGCTGGGACATTCCTGAGGTTTCCTGGGCAGGCGCAAGGAGCAGGGCTGCTCTCCGCTCCGTGGATGTGTCTGCTGAGGACAGCCTGCTCTGCGCAATGGGATGTGCCCGAGTCCCATCGGTGTGCTGGGGGATGGCAGGAGTGCTCTGCACAGCCCCTCGGAAAGGGATTTGTCTGCAGCCAGTCCGGATACGGCGTGAGATGTGCTGCAGTCCTGCACAGACCTCACCAGGGCATTCCTCGGGCGGTGGAATGTACAGCAGAGCTGAGTGGGGTTCATGCAGAGAGATGGAGGGTTTTGTGCAGATTCAGGAACAGCTGAGGGACTGTGAAGAAAAGAAATACACAGAGCTGCTGAATGCAAGGGCTGGGCTGTCTGAGCTGTGGGTGCAGAGCAGGGCAACACCAGGGTTGTGTCCCAGGCAGCACCAGCTGGGTGTCAGGGTGTAGCTGGGGGTGTTTGCTGTGGGCTGGCGCTGCCGCACGGCTCCCTCCTTAACTGGTGGTGTCGGGGTGTGGGCTGGGGGTGTTGGCCATGGGCTGGCAGCCCTGCGTGTGCTGGTGGTTGTTCCCTGTCCTAGCAGTGTACCAAGCCCTCTGCTCACGGTGACTGTGGGCATGGGGTGGTTTTTGTGGCCACACAAACACTGAGTGTTTTTCCTGGTGCTGTGTTCTGGTCTCTGCCTGCATGCTTTGTTCCTGACTGAAGGCTGTTAAGTGTTCCTTCTGGCCCCGGGCAGCGATGTATCAGCCCACACAGATCTGGTCCTTTTGATTGGTTGCGGCTCTGTGCACTTTCCCCATTTCCATCTTTGAAGAACTGAGAGAGAACATCTTTCCTCTTCCAGACAAAGTTTTGCTTTGGAAAAGCATGTGATCCCCTCCAGTCCCCACTGGTGGGTGGCTTCCCAGCTGTAGCCGCATTTTAGTTCCAGCAGGTGATCGGTTTTAGTCCATTTAGTGGAAGGTGCATTGATTTTGTTGAGTGCTAATTATTCATTAAAAGGTCACACGGGATGAATCAAATGCCTTCCAGTCTCTGCCTGTTATATCAACACAGTTACTCCAATTAACCAGACCTGTGATCTCATAAAAGGTCGCAGCAGCTTTGTGACATGGGCCATTTCTGAAGAATTGTAGAGATTGGCATTAATTATACTGCTGCCCTTCGGTGCTGTGTTGGTCCCATTGCACAGCAGCCCGCAGTCAGCGCCAGCAGAGCTCGCCTCTCGTTCATTGCATACGCAGGCGAGGTTTTGTTCTCCACGCATCCAGCGTGCGCCGCCGCGACCGGGCGTGCTGAAAGGGGCGCTTTTTGGTTGGCACGTGCATGCATGTGGTGCAGTTCTGCAGATTTACATTGCTTTACTTGGGAGGGTCGGGGCGTCCCCTCTGACCCGTGGGCAAAACAAGAAACGCTTTATTGCCGCCGTGCGGTGTTAAACGCGTCCCCACCCCGCCCGCCCCCGGCAAACCCCGGCGCCTTCCTCGAGCGGGCCGGGCCGGCCTTCGGCTCTGCCCTCCTGCCTTAAGGCTGATCAAAAGGTTCAGCAAAGCATTTCGCTGCTGCCTGCCCGCGAAGTCCCTTCCCGCTGGGCCGCGCTTTGTTCTCGCAGTACCAGAGCGGCCAGCACCGCCAATCCCGGGGCTCACGGGGTTCTGTCCCCCTCCGGCGCCGTCCCCGTCAGCGCGATGCGTCCCCCACGGCCCGGGCCGTGACAGAGGACGGCGGGGCCGGAGCCGATGTGAGCGCCCCGCTGGGGTTGGCGTCGGCCCGCCGCGACGGCTGAGCTGCGGAGCGCCGAACGCGGCCGGGGCCGGAGCGGGGCTGGGGCCGGAGAGGGGCTGGGGCCGCCCGCGTGGCGCTGCGCGGGGCTGAGTTGATCCCGGAGCCGGGCGGGCGGACGGGGCGCGCCGCGGTGGTGTACGGAGAAACGCCGGCAGCGCTGTTTGTCGCGGGGCCGACGCAGGAATGCCGCATCTCCCGCGGGTATCCGGGGGGACCAGCCGTTACTGAAAGGCTGAAGAAAACGCCTCCCAGGTGAAGCGTAGCGCGCTCCGGTTGCTGCGCTGCTGACGGCGGGTGGGAGCGCGGCTTGGCAGCCCTTCGCCGCCGGCAGCTCCGTCCGGGCTGCGCAGCTCGCCGTGCCCCGAGTCCCCTGGGCTGCCCCGCTCCTATTCCAGCTCCTCCTCCTTCTCCCGCTGCCTCTCCTCCCCTCTCTCCACTCCTCCGGGGTGATGCGGGCTGTTGGGCGCTGCTGCCGTCCGGGTCCGTCGGTGCGCGCGGTGCGGTTTCGGTAGCAGCGGCCGCGTTCGGGGTCTGAGAGGCGCGGGGGGCACCAGGCAGCGCTGCTCAGCAGCGGCTCTGGCGCAGCGGGCGGGCGACGGCAGGGCCGGCCCCGGCTGGGGCTGTGCGACGAGCAGAGCTGCGTGCCGAGCGGCTGTTTCAGCGCGGCGCGGCTCTCCCTCACGCCTCGATGCCATTTCCCCGCAGGGCCATGGGACGCTGCGGCGCGAGGGCATGGCAGGAGCTGCTGGTGCTGCTGGGCGGGCTGTGGATGTGGGGCAGCGGCGCGCAGCCCACCCCCCCCAGCCCCACGCGCAGCTCCGTGCCGCCGCTGAAGTTCCGTCTGGCTGGGTATCCCCGCAAGCACAACGAGGGCCGGATTGAGGTCTTCTACAACGAGGAGTGGGGCACCATCTGCGACGACGACTTCACGCTGGCCAACGCGCAGGTGCTGTGCCGGCAGCTCGGCTTCGTGGGGGCCACCGGCTGGGCCCACAGCGCCAAGTATGGCAAAGGAGTTGGTAAGACAGGGGGTCAGCAGGCTGTGGGTCTGTGCGTGCAGCGCTGGAGCCGAGCAGGGCTCTGTCTGCACAGCGCCCGGCCGCATGAATGTGCATGTGTGTGTGCCTGCGTGCGTGTCCATGTGCAGAACAGAACAAGAACTTCTGCGTGTGTGTTTGCATGTGTGTGTCCATCCCGTGCTCAGGGAGGCTGTGTGTGCACTGCACTGTGGGGCCGTGCATCTCTCTGGGTGCTGTGGGTGGCTGCAGGGCTGTGCTTGTGAGGGTGTGTTTAGTGGTGCGGCACGCTGAACGCAGATGAGGTGCCAGGTGCCATACAGCCCCCTGCTGCTTGTGGGTTCTGTGTCTGCTGGAAACTCCCTCCTGCTGCCTCCACCTTCAGGCCTTCTTTTTTTGTGTGCCTGGCCCCGGTTTTGTGCTGCCCCAGTCCATGTCCCCACACTGCCATGTCCCCCCACTGCCATGTGTGGCGGCACCTCCTCTGTTCTGGGGCTGCTGCATGGGCTCTGTCCCCCCTCACCCCATCCCCGGTGTGTGGCAGGGCGGATCTGGTTGGACAATGTGAACTGTGCGGGGAACGAGAAGAGCATCAGGGACTGCAAACACCGTGGCTGGGGGAACAGTGACTGCAGCCACGAGGAGGATGCGGGCGTCATCTGCAAGGATGAGCGCATCCCAGGCTTCAAAGACTCCAATGTCATCGAGGTGAGGGGGCTGCAGACAGCTTGCCCTGCAGTGGAGGGACGGCAGCTATGTCCTGCTGTGCTCCCAGAGATGCACCCTGGGACCAGGGTTACATGGATGGAGGTTTCCTGCAGGGCTGTGGGCCCTGCCTGTCCCTGCTCCTCACCAGGGATGGAGGACCTCTTCCGGGCCCCTCTCTCCTGGGGAGGGGCTGGCAGAGTGCTGGGTGCCGGGTGCCAGGTGCTGGGGCTGACATGCCTTGCAGACGGAGCAGAGCCACGTGGAGGAGGTCCGTCTGCGTGCGGTGGTGTCGGGGGCCCAGCGGCGGCTGCCAGTGACAGAAGGCATCGTGGAGGTGCGCTACAAGGATGGCTGGGCGCAGATCTGCGATGAGGGCTGGGACAGCAAGAACAGCCGTGTCATCTGCGGCATGATGGGCTTCCCCACTGAGAAGAAGGTGAACAGGAACTTCTACAAGTAAGTGGGGCTGGCTGGGAGGCTGTGGGACCGGGGATGCAGGAGCGTTCCTGGGGCACACCGGCTGTGCTGTTCAGCATCCCCCCAGCCTGCCCAAGTCCCACAGGCCACGCGGGCCCTGCTAACCCAGCTGGGGGCCATGGAGCAGCTGGGAGTTACGGCTGTTGGTCTTCCCTCTACATCACTGCCCAAGATGGCTGGTTTTGGTCTCTGGCAGTCATGCATTCCCGTGTTTCCCTTTGGTGGGAAGTGTGGGGAACCCTGTGCTGAGGGGTGGTTTGTGCCGAGTTGGGCAGGGCGGCTGCCGCAGCACCACTGCCCATTGTCCTGGGGTTTGGCCGAGAGTGTGCTGCCCTGGGCACAGCTGTGGGTGCGCAGCGCAGTGTGTGGCTGTGGCTGTGGCTGTGGCTGTGGCTGTGGCTGTGCTTCCCACAGCGTGGGTCAGTGCTGTGTGCACTACTGACGGTGCAGCCATGGTGTTGCCCTGCAGGCGGCTGAAGCGTGCAGCCAGGATGAGGGGCCGGAGCACGAGGCCAGGCAGGAGGTAAGGGGCTGGGATTGAGCCTTGCTGTGCCCTGGGCAGAGCTGGGCTGTCCTGCCCCACTGTTCTCTGCTGTCTGAGTGGATCCTACAAATGCAGATCTGCTTGGAACAGACTGAGGGCCTGGGCTGTGCTGAAAGGAATGACTCCATCCTGGTGGGACCTGTCCGGCACATGCGGTCCCTTGTTCCCCTGAAGAGATGCTCTTTTCCCAAGCCTCATCCCATGCACTGGGCAGGTGCTGGAGATGCAGGGTCCGAGTGGAAGGCATAGAGAGGGCTGGAGTACCCTGTGCTGCGTCCTGTGGGGACAGGGAGGCCTTGGGAAGGAGCTATCTCTGCAGAATGCTGCAGTGGGGAAGTTGGAAAGGCTGTGTACCTCCTATTCGCCACGAGCTGAGCTCGCATGGATGATAGGAGCTTGCTCAGCAATGCTGGTAATCCTGGCACAGTGTGGCAGCCCTTGTCCCAAGATCTGCATCTGCCTGGCATCTCTTTCACCATCATTTTGCTGCCATTCTGCATGACCCCAGGGAAGGTCTAGCTGCTCTTTCCCTCTGGTCCTGCACCACTGCTGCCAGATTTGGTGGTGGATGCAGAGATCCAGGCTGCAGCCACAGCCCACCCTCCCTGGGCTCTGCGTGGCACCTCCTGCTTAACCCCAGCATCACATGGAGCAGCTGCTCTGCCCCTAGCAAACGGCTTCACCCTGGTCTCACCACTTCCCGTGGTGCCAAAGGCGCTCTGCCCCCATCCTGAGCCTTTGCTGTGATGCTGCCCAACTCTGTGTCACCAGCGCTGCTCCTGCAGCTCTGCCTGCGCTGTTGATGGAAATGCAGGGGGGTCAGACTGCAGCGTCTCCTCAAGCTCTCATCAATGTCCTTTGCTGCAATTTGCTGTTTTTCCTTTGGTTGGTTGGTTCCTGCTGTGTGGGCATTTCGCATGTGGGTGGAGTGCAGTGCTGCCCTCTGCCTGGTACAGGAGCAGCTTTGGGCTGATCTCAGGCTGCGGGGTCACAGGGTAATCTCAGCTGGAAGGGACCTCAGGGTTCTGGTCCATCGTCTCCCACAGCACTCAGGTCTTCACACATTTGGCTTCTGAAAACCTCTGAGAACAGAGACCTCACAGTCCTCTGCTGCAGTGCTGAATGACCCTCACTGGGAAAATGTTCGCCTTGCATCTAATGTGACCCTTTTCTTGGAAATGACACCCGCTTCCTCTTGTGCACCTCTGCCAGCTGTGCAGAGCTCCCTGGCAGCCCCGTGTCAGTGCAGGTCAGCACTGCCGTAGCACCAAACTGTCCTCTGGTTATTCCTCCTCACTGCAGTACTGCACCCAGCTCTCCCAGCCCCATCTGTCCCTCTGCCCTCCGCAGATGTCCTTCTGTGTGGGGGCACAGGATCCAGCTGTGGTCCCATGGGTGCTGATGGGACCTGCTGTCCTCAGGCCGTTCCTGTGCCTCAGGTTCCTGGCTGCCTGTGCAGCCCTGGGGCGGTGCAGGCTGACACAGACCTGCCATGGGGCTGGCTGTGCCCGGTTCCTGGTCTCTGGGTGCTGTCCGTCCCCTGCCCCGTTCTGGGGCTCTGCTCTCCTGCTCCCCGGAGCTGTGGCTCTGCTCAGCATCTCCCTCCTACCAAGCAGGACAAAAACAAAGCATCTGTGCAGGGTCTGTGCCACCATCGCACTTCTTTCCTGCTGAGCTTGCTGGGTGTGCTGCTCCCCTTGGAGCACACAGTGACATTGCCTGCAGTCCAGATGAGGACAGGGGCATATCTCACTTGCACCCAACAGATCAAATTGTTGCGCTGTTGTTTGATCTGCTGTTGCCAAAGCAGCACAGGATGTTGCTGCACGTGTCAGTTTCCTGGTGAGATGTGGGCAGGAAGCTGCATGGCTGCTGTGGAGGACAGTTGTGTCACATTGCTGGCAGCAGATGATGCTTTGTATCCACACATGACGTGAAAGGGAATGCGTGAGGCTCCCTGGTGGCCCACTTGATCTGGGCCACCTTCACGGTTGTTTTCTGTTTTCCAGGCTGGCCTCCAAATCTCAGCCTAAACAAAAGCGCAGGGAGGACTTAGGGTCCAGGAAGAGGTAAATGGCTCCAGCGGAGAGCCTGAGTGCCAGGATCCCAGCTCAGCACTGCTGAGGCTGTGTGTGTCCCTGCGCTGCTGGGACGTGGGCATGGAGCAGGCAGGGGTGGGCACCCAGGGACAGTACAGCTGCAGGCAGGTGACACCTCTGCTCTGCTTGCTGCGCCTCAGGCTCTGCTCTCTCCTTGCAGGCTGTTTGCAGAGCGACAGCAGCTCAACTACCGCCTGCACTCGGTGTCCTGTACAGGGACGGAGGTGCACATCTCCATGTGCACGTTCCAGTTCTACCGGGGCAACTCCTCAGCAGCCTGCAGCACTGGCATGCCTGCTGTTGTCAGCTGTCTGCCCGGGCCCCTCTTTGCCACCGGCAGCACCCAGAAGAAGAAGCAGCGCCAGCAGCAGCAGAGCCAGGTGAGCCTCGGGTGGTCCTGTGGTGGCCCACAGGTGCTGCTCTGTGCAGGGCTTTGTCCCTCTGTCCCTTCAGTCGGCTGAGCGTGAGGGTGCGGGGAACCCGTAGGGCAGGAGGTGGGGATAGTGTCCTGTCCCTGAACATCACGGAGTCACGGCAGCCACCTCTGTGCTGTGCTAACCATGCAGTGCCATGCTGTGCTGCACCGTGTGCTCCACTGTGCTGCGCTGTGCCATGCCATGCTGTGCTGCACCATGCTGTACCATGCTGTGCTGCACCATGCT
>JAPSGF010000211.1:105406-118796 GCA_035772895.1 Perdix hodgsoniae | reverse complement strand
TGCTGTGCCATTCTGTACCATGCTGTGCTGCACTTTGCTGTGCCATTCTGTACCATGCTGTGCTGCACTTTGCTGTGCCATTCTGTACCATGCTGTGCTGCACCGTGCTGTGCCATGCTGTGCTGCACCGTGCTGTGCCATTCTGTACCATGCTGTGCTGCACTTTGCTGTGCCATTCTGTACCATGCTGTGCTGCACCGTGCTGTGCCATGCTGTACCGTGCTGTGCTGCGCTGTGCCATGCTGTGCTGCACTGTGCTGTACCATTCTGTACCATGCTGTGCTGCACCATGCTGTGCCATGCTGTGCTGTGCTGCACCGTGCTGTGCCATGCTGTACAGCACTGTGCCATGCCATGCAGTGATGCACCATGCCATGCCATGCTGTGCCCTGACCCTTCTGCCCCACAGCCACGGATCCGGCTGAAAGGCGGTGCCAAGGCTGGGGAGGGCCGTGTCGAGGTGCTGAAGAACAACGAGTGGGGCACAATCTGCGATGACCGCTGGAATCTGCTGTCTGCCAGCGTGGTGTGCCGCGAGCTGGGCTTTGGCAGCGCCAAGGAGGCCCTCACCGGGGCACGCATGGGCCAAGGTGAGCGTGCTGTGGCAGAGGTGTCAGGCATTGCCTTCAGCCCGTTGTGCTGGATGCGCCCTGTGGGCACCTGGATGCAGGGTGTGGGTTTTGCCCTGAGCTCTGGAGAGAGCCAGGGCTGCTGGGCTGGTCTGCCCCTGCTGGCAGCTGGGGAGGCAGGGCTGGGCCGTGGGGACGGAATGGCTACAGCATCCCTGTGCTGCTGGCACTGAGCCTTGCTGTTCCTCTGCAGGGACGGGGCCCATCCACCTGAATGAGGTGCAGTGCCTGGGCACTGAGAAGTCGCTCTGGAGCTGCCCCTTCAAGAACATCACGCAGGAGGACTGCAAGCACACGGAGGACGCAGCAGTGCGCTGCAACATCCCCTACATGGGCTACGAGAACCTGGTACATGACATGGGGGGACTGCGAGTCTGCAGGGGGACTGAGGGATGTCAGTGGTGTCTGTGGCACTTAGAGAGCATGGGGACGCATGGGACCCAATGTAAAATGTCCCCTGCTGTACCCTTTTGGCTCCCTGTTTCCCCCTGGTCTGGGACGAGGGCTGCCCTGGGGGGTTGGGGATCTCAGGGGTCCCACGTTGCCCTGTGAGGAGGGAGGATGGGAGGGGGCTCTGGGGCTCAGCAGCACCCCTCACGCTGTGCAGCTCTGCCTGCCGGTGCCACATCCGCACCTGAAGCACCCCAAAAAAAAATGGCTGTGAGAGATTTTTTTGGGGACTGCTGATGAAATGAGCAAATGGATCGGCACCTTTCCGCGTGCTGCGCCCTCTCATCTCATCCACTTTGGGCTTTTTAACCGTTCTAATACTCCCACGCCTGTCATTTCAGAAATGGGAATGCCATTTCGAAATGGATCTTTCTGCCCGCTTTGGGCAATGCTGCTGCACCAGGGCGCTGCTCGCGGTGACGGCGCTGCAGCCGCTGCGTCTCTCTGCAGATTCGGCTGAGTGGGGGCCGGAGCCGCTTCGAGGGGCGCGTGGAGGTGGCGGTGGGGGCTGCAGAAGGGGACGAGCCGCGCTGGGGCCTGGTGTGCGGCGAAGGCTGGGGTACGCTGGAGGCGATGGTCGCCTGTCGCCAGCTGGGGCTGGGATTCGCTAACCACGGCTTGCAAGTAGGTGCCAGAGCCAGCATGGCCGGGGAGGCGAGACAGCAGCACCACTGCTCTGCAGGGACGGAGATGGGGGGGGTGGCGGTGTGGGGCGGTGTGGGGCGGTGCGGGGTGATGACGGCCCCAGGGCTTCCCGCAGATCCGCCTGGCCGGGGGGAGGACGGAGTTCGAGGGCCGCGTGGAGGTGAAGCGTGGCAGTAAGTGGGGCACTGTGTGCAGCGACGGCTGGACCACCAAGGAGGCGATGGTGGTCTGTCGCCAGCTGGGCCTGGGCTACTCCCTGCACGCGGTGACGGTAGGTGCGGTGCTGCGGTGCGTGGCCATCCCTGGTGCCGCCCTGACAGCCACGGGGCTGCGCGGGGCGATGAGATGTGGCTGATCTGTGCCATGGGATGAGGTCTCTGTGGGTGTGCGGGTGCACAGGCTGGGGGTACTACAGCATGCATGGCGTCCTGCCTGGCCTTCTCACCCACCCCAGGAAACGTGGTACTGGGATGCCAGCAACGTGACGGAGATGGTGCTGAGTGGGGTGAAGTGCGCTGGCCACGAGCTGTCCCTGAACCACTGCCAGCACCACGGCAGCAGCCTGAGCTGCAGGAACACGGGAACGCGCTTCGCCGCGGGCGTCATCTGCTCTGAAAGTGAGCGGCGGAGGGCTGCGGGCAGCGGGACTGCAGGCGATGGGGGCAACCAGCCACGGGGCTGCGGGCCGTGGTGTCTGCAGGCACTGCGGCTGTGGGTCCAGGGGATGATGATTAAGAGCCCGTAAGCTGTGGGTGGTGGGGCCACAGGCTCGACTTGTGTCCCAATGATGGGATGGCCACGCATTCTCCCAGCTGGCTCAGCCCCTCACTGCACTGCCTGCCTGGGGCGGCCAGCCAGCCCTGAGCTGCCATCTGTCCCCAGCCGCCTCCGACCTGCTGCTGCACGCCCCGCTGGTGCAGGAGACGGCGTACATCGAGGACCGCCCGCTGCACATGCTGTACTGCGCCGCCGAGGAGAACTGCCTGTCCAGCTCGGCCCGCCATGCCAACTGGCCCTACGGGCACCGTCGTCTGCTCCGCTTCTCCTCCCAGATCCACAACAACGGCCGCGCTGACTTTCGCCCCAAGGCTGGGCGGCACTCCTGGGTCTGGCACGAGTGCCACCGGTGCGTGTGTGGCGTGGGCAGGGAAAGGCAGGAGGGCTGGGAATGGCCTGGGCTGGGTCTGATGGTGCTGGGCTGGGCTTGGTGAGGGCGACATCGGCTGAGGGTGATGCTACAGGACGAGAGCAGTGCCACGGGGTGAGGGTGGTGCCAGGTCACAGTGGCACTGGGTGAGGCTCGGCGCCTGGGCGAGGGCCCTAATGCTGTTCTCCCCAGCTGGGCTCAGGGCTGTCCCTGGAGCGGTGCTGAGGCTGGGCTGCAGGCTGCGCCCTGGGGAAACCTCCCTTGTCTGGGCCGTCTGACTGCTGACAGCCGTATCCCATCCCTGGGTGAGGCTGAGCTGTGCCTCGGCCTTGCTGTGCTGTGTCCAGAGCGGGGCTATGCAGACCTTCCTGAGCAGTGGGGATGGGCACGTGGCTCTGGATTTCCTCCACCACCCCCTCCACCCCTCTGCCCTCCCTGAGGGGCTGGCTGTGGGGCAGCGGGCGCTGTGGACTCTCTCACAGGCACTATCACAGCATGGACATCTTCACCCACTACGACATCCTGACTCCCAATGGCACCAAGGTGGCTGAGGGCCACAAAGCCAGCTTCTGCCTCGAGGACACTGAGTGCGAGGAAGGTGGGACTGTGAGACTGGGGGACACCACGAAGCTCTGGGTCCCCGCTGCGTCCCCCATGCGGGCGCTGTAGTAGGGACAAGCCACGTTCTTCTCCTGCCTGCAGATGTGGCCAAGCGGTACGAGTGTGCCAACTTTGGGGAACAGGGCATCACGGTGGGCTGCTGGGACCTGTACCGGCACGACATTGACTGCCAGTGGATTGACATCACTGACGTCAAGCCAGGCAACTACATCCTGCAGGTGCTGCAGCTGTGCCCCAGC
Organism: Perdix hodgsoniae; assembly: GCA_035772895.1. Lineage (NCBI taxonomy): Eukaryota > Metazoa > Chordata > Aves > Galliformes > Phasianidae > Perdix > Perdix hodgsoniae. The sequence goes on along the minus strand of JAPSGF010000211.1, from coordinate 115,065 downwards.
CCCTCACACCCTTAAGTGGCAATGCATGGGATGTGCTGGGAGTGCACAGAGTGGGCTGTGCCGTGGGGCTGGGCAGGCTCTGGAGCTCGCCTTCGCCCCGTGGTCCTCAGAGCTCCTGGGGCACAGCCCTGTGCCTGCCCTGGTGTCTGGAGATGTGCAGGGCTGTGCGACCCACTACGCTTGCCCCACAGGTCGTGATCAACCCCAACTTTGAGGTGGCAGAGAGCGACTTCACCAACAACGCCATGAAATGCAACTGCAAGTACGACGGGCACCGCATCTGGGTGCACAGCTGTCACATCGGTAACGACCGGGGACGTGGCACAGGCTGAGGCACACCAGGGCTGGGAATAATTGGGGCTGTGGGCAGGGTGTGGGGTTGAGCAGGCAGCGGGGTGTGGGCAGGGGCAGAGAAGGGAGCTGGGGGTGCTCGGGACAAGCGGAGGTGGCGGCAAGGCAGCACCAGAGCAACAGCTCTCATCCATTGCGCAGGTGATGCGCTCAGCGAGGAGGCCAGCAAGCGGTTCGAGCAGTACCCAGGGCAGCTGAACAACCAGATCTCATAGGGCCCGGGCCCAGGGAGACGCCATCTCCCCCTTTCACCCTGCGTGCAGGAGGAAGCCGCTGTGGGGCTGGCGGGGGCTCGCGCAGCCCCATCACAGCCTGCACTGCGCGAGGGACTGCCCAGGACTCACGGCCGGGGCTGGGGGCCCTGAGCACCGCACCTCCAGCCCTCGACCACTGGCCAGACGCTGCACCCCGGCTCAGGCTGCAGCATAAGGGTACGATCCGGGGAGGCCCCACCACCCCAGCTGCGCCTCTCCTGCTCCCCAGCCCCAGCTCCTCTCACCTTGCTCCACCTTCTCTGGGGCTCCGCCCTCCTCGGGCAGCGGGACGCCACCCGGGGACCCCCATTCCTGCTCAGGGCCGGCCGCCCTCGCGCCCCAGCAGCCCCATCTCCAGACAGCGTGGCTGCCCTGCACAGCAGTGCTGCCACTGGCTGCCCGCCAGCAGTTCCCACCCCCACGTCTTAGTTGTAATTTTATTTTCTTGATAAAGATGTCAGTTCTATATTCTGCTGACTCCTCTCCAGGGTGGGAGGAAGAGCAAGGGAGCAGGGCCCGGGGGGCCGCTTTGCACAGGGTAGAGGAGCCTCCCATCTGCAGGGCAGAAGAAGGGGCTGCAGGAGCCCAGCGATGCCGCAGAGCAGCTCTGGGGGCTGCGGGAGGCCCACAGGAGTGGGAGCAGATGGGGCCATCCTGGCTCAGCCCCAACACAGTGAAGCACGGGATGCCCTGCGCCAGATGCAACGCAGATGTTATGCAGCAGGAATCCCAAGCGGTGCGAACTCCCAGCTGCCCCACAGGGACTGCGGCTCCGGGCTGCCTCTGCAGGGAGCAACCTCACGGGGACTGGCGTGGGGAGAGCAAAGCCCCACTGAGCCAGCAAGACTGGACAGATGTGGGGCACAAGACTCAGGTAAGCGGGAGCCGCCTCAGTTCCCGCAGCCAGAACCTCCGGCCCCGACTGCAGAGCAGCACGGAGGAGCAGCCCGGCTGCCTGCACGCAGAGGGCCCTGGCTGCGGCCCTGGAAAGCGCTGCGGTCAGCGCCGCCCGAGCAGCTATGTGAGAAACGTCCCAGCTATTTCCCCTGCGCGCTGCCGCCCCTCCCGCGGCCCAGCCGGGGAACAAATTCCAGTGGCGAGGCCAGGGCCAGCCTGAAAGGAGCCCTGTTCTGTTCTCTGGCCGGGCGCGGCGCTCAGAGCCGTCCTCCGCCACAGCCCCCCAATGAACTGTGCTGCTTTCATCTTCTAAAAACACCAAGGGTGGGCAAAAGCCCCTCCACGGGCACAGCCGCGTCCTGCCGCTGCAGTTGGGTCACCGCACAGCCCGGGCAGCACCGCTCCCTGCTCCCCGCCTCCCACGGCTGCTGGCAGAGCGCTGGGGCTGGAGCGGAGCGGGGCTCTTCCAGGAAAGCAAGGACAGCCCGAGCTGCTCCTTCTGCTCCCTCTCTGCACAGCTCTTGGCCGCCAGCTGCAGAGGACAGGGAGGGAGCAAGCAAGGAAGGCAGCGGGGAAGGGCCTGTCGGGTCCCCAGGGATGCCTCCGTGCGTGGGAGCGCAGTGCTCTGGTGCCGACAGACAAGCTGGGGGAGGGGGGGGGGGGGAAGAGACAGACGGCGCCAGTGCAGCATGCACAGCCCTCCCAGGTCCTCCTGCACCTCCGGCTGGCCATACGCTGCCCCTGCCAGACCCCAGGCTGGCTCAGCCATCGCACTGAAGATCCTCCCCGTGTGACCCAGAGAGCTGCGCTCACAGCGCAGGCGCGGGCACTGACACTGGAGTCCTTGCTCCACGTGGAAGTGATTTGACCCAGTGGACATCAGCCAACGCCCAGAAGCCTTCTGGGAGCAGCCACGGCAGTGAGCTCTGGCTAGGAGCAGCTCAGCCTGCACAGGGAGGCAGTGATGGCTCCCCCATGAAGTCCTGCCCCTCCACATCTCTCACCGGCAGAGAAGGTGCCCCCAGGAGCCACACTTATGGATGGAGAAATCAGGCCGCAGCCCATGTGTAGATGCTGAGGACACGACACCTGTCCCCTAGCACTAAGGAGATCACTGCTCCTCCCAGCTGCAGAATGACAGGAGGAGCAGGTTCCCACAGCCCAGCTGCTTGCAGGTCATACTCGGGACACCGTGTGCCAGGGAAAGGAGGCCACACGGCACCTAGAAAAGCACTTTATTTCAGCACGGAGGGGAGTGGTTTCACACCGAGTCTGCCCCAGTGCCATGCCCCCCGCCTGGCCCCTCCAGGCCCTCGCAAGCTCCCCGTCTCTCCCTGATGGGCACACAGATGTGCCTCAGTCCTGCATCCTCGGCTCCTGGCCAGCGCAGTCAGCCGGCAGGCAGAGCGGCCTGCACTGCAGCACAGCTACTCCGTGACCTCGGGGACAACGCTCACCAGCAACGTGTCGTAGCTGCGCCGCACCAACAGGGCCAAGCTCTGCTGAGTCCTCACTGCCTCGTACACATCCTCTGCACGGCGCGTCGCCTGCCCGTTAATCTCCAGCACCACGTCGCCTGCCTTCAGCCCTGCCCTGAGGGGAGACGGAAAGAAATTCATGGCAAGGGAAGCAGACGCTTGTCTGCGGCTTCGTCTTCCAGGAAGGAAGGAGAGCCAGGCACTTCAGGAAGCGAGGGCTGCTGTGCCAGGCATTCCTTCAGCTCCACAGGTAGCTTGGCCAAAGGGATGCCAAGCCCAAGCACATTCCCCCAGTCAGCTCCTGCTGCAGAATGCCTGCTCTGCAGGCCCCAACCCCTGCTGCTCTGCAGCAAAACCCCCAGAGCTAAACCCATCCCACCTTGTGTACTTGCTCTCCCACCCCGAGGCACAAGGCAGCACTCACTGGTGGGCCGGGGAACCGATGATCACTTTGTGGATTAGCACTCCATAGGAGACATCAGGGAAGCTGGGGTCACGCAGCTTCAGCTCAGCTAGGATGCTGCAGAGGGAAAATGAGCATCTCAGTACTGAGCTGGGAAGCAGAGCAGGGATCCCATCCAGGCAGGACTACACTTGGAGCAAATGCTGCAGAACTCTCCTCCTGTGCCCTTACACAAGTGACCGGCTGCAAACTCTGGGGTCACTTGAATGCCACCACCTTCCTGACACAAACTAGTCCTGACTGTGCTAGGGAGAACTGGAAACTACCAGCACTGCTGCCAGCTGGATCCCAGCTGCTGGTGATGCACATCCTGTCTCTGAGCAGCCCCACATCAGACAGCTTTCCTGGTATCAGATTTGCACCTCCCATCCTGAAGTTTCACTTCCCTATTCTGCGGGTAGGTCACAGAAGAAAAGTTACATCCTTTTGTTTTTGCTAGAAATGTCAAGCAGAAGTATCACCTGTATCTCTCTGCTGGAGTCTAGACTAAACAATCCCAGTTCCTGCAGTATTCCCCCATATTAGCTTTTCTAGCCCTAGCTCTCAATTCCTCTCCTCTCTCTGCTCCTTTCTGGACTCCTTCCAACACATCCAGCACTGGATACAACACTCCAGCTGGATCTCACAGCTGTACATAATGCAAACAGCCTCAGCACCAGTTCATATTCACTGTAATCCCAGGAAATACAGCACCCAGCTCCTTGCTCCCCACTGGTTACGGCTCCTTGCTTTGCTGAACCGCACTGCACTTTTTTTCACTGAGCTTTGCAAGCTGCCATCTCTTCTTGGTGTCACAGTATTACAGCACAGATGAGGTTGGAAGGGAGCTGGTCCTACACCAGCCAGAGCAGGCTGCCCAAGACTGTCCGTACTGGTGCTGAGTATCTCCAAGGACAGAGACTGACAACCCTTCAGGCTGCAGGGTTTGACCACTCTGACGGTTAAAAGCAGCGGTTTCTCGTGTTCAGTTGGAATCTCACATATTTCAGTTTGTGCCATTGCCCCTTGTCCTGCCAATGGAACTACCAGGACTATCAGGGCTGCTGCTGACAGGAGCAGCACATTTACAATGACTAATCTTCTTCGCTTCAGTCAGTAACACGGGACCATATGCGCCCTCATGCAGTCTGTACAAACACAGTAACTGCCTCCCAGTCCCTGAGCAGCTACTGTGGAAAAGCTGTTCCACAGTTTTGGTGCTAAGATAACACTGTGCAGCCTGGGCTATTGCTGGGGCCAAGTCCCCACTGCATCCTCTCCCCATCTCCTGCCCACCCTCAGCCCACTCCCTGTGTGGAGCAGTATGAGAATCAGTGAAGGCCTGGACACTGCATAAGCACTGCTCAGCTGCAGCTAAACCACCACTATATGTTAAGGGGAAACGGCTGGAATGGAGGGAAGGCAGATTTGAGTTGGGTGTCAGGGGGAAGTTGTTTGCTGTGAGAGCGGTGAGGGGCTGCAACAGCTGCCCAGAGAGGCTGTGGGTGCCCCGTCCATCCCTGGTGGTGTCGGAGGCCAGGCTGGATGGGGCCCTGGGCAGCCTGGGCTGGTATGAAATGCGGAGGTTGGTGGCCCTACCTGTGGTGGGGGGTTGGAACTTCATTGTCCTTGAGGTCCCTTCCAACCTGGGCCATTCTGTGATTCTGTTATCAACTCTGTTTTGGTCACAAATCCAAAACACAAAACCATACAAGACTCTAAAAAAGAAATGATCTCCATCCCAGACAGCCCCCATACGCAGCTCACTCAGACCAAGGGTACATCTACAGACACTGTGCAGGTGAGGCTGTGCCTCCAGCTGCCTGCTGCTCCTGAGCACATGACAACCAGTAAGATTCCGTTTCTCTAAGGTTTTCCACCTGCTCTTTTGAATCCTACAACATCAGCAAGTCCTTTCACAGCATGGAGAAGCAACTCACGTGTTTTAATGTTTTCCTGGTAACATCCCTCACCAGCACTGCATGTTTTATGTACAACTCATTTCCAACGACCAGTATCTCTGTTTTTGAAGTCCTTTGCTCACTCCCCACATACTGCATGCTGTAATGCAGGGCAGGAGGAGCTCAAGCCTTCCTCAGCTTGATACTAAATAATATTTGAGAAGACACTCCCCCAGCTTTTTTTCCTCTCCTCCCTAAAGAGGCATTTGAATCTCAGTAACAACCTCTCACGGGCAAAAATGGGCACGGGCACCTGCCTCTGGCTTCTGTTGTGTTCGCATCGGTGGACCTGAACCTCCACCACAGCCTGATTTCCATGCAGCTCCCTCATGCAGCCTGCTGCCCCCCCCGCTCCCCAGGCTCCAGCCTCAGCCCCAGCGGTGAGCACGAGCACCATCTGCTGGGCCTGCGGTGCTGGCAGGGCTCCCAGCTCACCCTGCTGCCCTGAAATCCAAAGTGCGGCGCAGCTCCTCCTGTCTGCGTACCAAGCAGCAGCCAGGACTGCTCATGGCATCCAGTCCACTAACTCGACCAACCATACAGCAGCCACCAGAACTTTGGCCCTGAAATATGTTTCTGCCAGGAACACAACAGGCACCAACCCCAGCAGCACAGTGAGCCGCAGGGATCCCTCAAGAGCTGCTCAGGCACAAAACCTTTGAAAAGGAAGGCTGCTCACAGAGGTGAGACTGCAGGTCCACCGCTCCTCGAAAAGCTGTGCCTGCTGTGGGAAGCAGTGGCAATTCTGTCCCAGGGCTTGCAGAGCTCTTCATAGGCCTGACCAGGGCTACCCAGCACTCAGCAAGGCACATCTAACAGCATGCAGGGCACCTGCCCCAGGCTCTAGGTTTGGCTCACGTGTTTTGGAGGCCAGCAGAACCCAAGCAAGCAGCTTGGGTGCGACTCTCTTTGCTAACCAGAGCATTTCTTCAGATGCAGAGGAAACACAGTGCTCTTCCCAGGCTACAGACAGGAGGGCAAAGAGTCTCAGGCCTGCAGGTCATCCCCTTCCCATTTTCTAGTGCTGTCCTGCTCAGCACTACTATTTCTTTCCAGAGGCAGCACGCAACCTTCCTCCTGCCAGCCAGGAGCCTCACAGCACTGAGAGGCAGCCGTGCTGTGTGTCCACACAGCCCCCCCTCTGCAACCTGCCCACCTCCTTCCCCAGCAGCCAACTCTCCTGCAGGAAAATGTGTACTTTCTTATTCTGAAAGTCCCATATTCTGCCACGAGTTCAGCACCACCGCAGTTCACCTGCCAGACCACTCCTCCCAGGGACTACAATTTACACAGATTTTACACCAAAACTTTCAGTTGGCACAATGCATATCTGTTAATTACACAACATTCCTGGTGGCTCTTTGTTCAGGTTGTGTTGCAAGGCCTCTTTATGGAACTCCTAATGAAATCACACGCTGTTGCAGCAGATTTACAGACTTTTTATCTGCTTGCAGATTCTGCCACAAACATAGAAAATTGCAAGCTTCTAACTTAACCCAGACACACAGCTTAAGAGTCTGAACACAGTATCAGCAAAGAGATTTTTGAATGTGAATGCTTAACCTTGAGAAGGCAACCCTCTCAGAAGCTCCCAACAAGACCCTTCCCGCTGAGCTCAGAGCACATACCTGGGTGTGAGAGTCAGCATCATCACCCCGATGTAACGGCGCTTCGTCTCCGCATTGCCAAACCAGGAGCCTGTGGGCAGAAAGGACCTCTAGCAACAATGCTGAAAGCAGACACACGCCCAAAAAGCACAGGGCTGAGCGAGCAAGTCACTAAGCCCACATGCCTCAAGGCAGTGATTCTGATTCCCTACCAACAGAAAATTTCAGTTTCATTTACTGGCTTTATAGCTATTGCACAGTTTCTTTTCTTGGTTTAAGAAATCACTGTTTTGCTTGAGAATATCATTCCATGATGTCAACGTGAGAATCGGGCAGCAAGAACCTGCATGAAACAACCTACCACAAACACAAAGGAACAGAAACAAGGCAGAGTTCTTGGAAACTCTGGAAGTCTTTATCTGTGGGCAGAAGGGCATATGGATTTCCCATGGCAGAGGGGCTCACTGCTTCACGCCCAATGGGAGAATCTTCCTATTCCCCAAAGGTTCTTCCTCTTGCTATGTTTGCCCACTTCTCTGGAGAAGTGCAGGGAGCTCAGTTATGCCTACAGCTTCTTCCCTCTTTCATCACTCTCATTCTGGCCTCGTTCCCCAACACCCGAGCAGAGAGGTTTCCAACTCACTTTTGCGCTGCTCTTCCTTCTGCAGGAACTTCCGCAGCCGGTCTGAGGGGATGGCAAAGGAGATGCCTGACGTCACCTTCATTGTGTTCACCCCAATCACTTCACCATCCTGCACGGAAAAGGGCACTGCGTTCTCCAACCTGCACCTTTATGGAGCTCTGCAAAACCTGAAGCCTGTGCAGCCATCCCCCCCCAGGCAGTCTGATCCTGCTGAGGCCAGGCAGGGATGAGTCCTACCAAACAGGGCTCTCGCTCCATGCCAATTCCTTGATCCCACCCTTTAAGATGCCGAAGGGCACACGCAGTTCCTCCTTCCGACCTGACAGGTGAGGACGCTTGAACTAAAGGCACTCAGTCCCAGGAGAAAAGGCCCACTGGGACACATGCAGGAGAACTTACCAAGTTGACGAGGGGACCACCAGAGTTCCCAAACTGAAAGAGCAAGTAGAGAGAGCAGCAATGAGGCCACGAAAGCAAACCTCAAGCACTAACCCACAGCGAGGAGGCAGAGCCCAGGGCTCAGGCCGAGAAAGTGGCAGAGCGCCAACCAGAAACACCCTTCTCCCAGCCTGCTGTGCCCAGCCTCCCTGCACCTCGCAGCACCCAGAGCCCTTCCCCAGAGCAGGGGTGCCTTACGTCGATAGCGGCGTCCGTCTGGATGTACTCCATGTCGGAGGCGGCCAGGCCCAGCTCCCGGCTGCCGCGCTGCGCAGAGCTGACGATGCCGGAGGTGATGGTGTTCTGCAAGGCGAAGGGGCTGCCCATAGCCACCACGAACTCCCCCTGCCGCACCTCGGAGGAGCGCCCGAGGGGCAGCGTGGGCAGCGGGCGCTGGAAGAGAGGAACCGGGTTATAAGGAGGCAGCAGAGAAAGGGAGCCCTCCCACCACGCGGCACACACGCACCTTGGGCTTGATCTTGATGGTGGCGATGTCTGCGACCTGGTCCACGTCCTGCACCACGGCGTCGTACTGCTCCCCGCTGGCCAGCTTCACCCGCACGCGCCGCCGGTTGGCCACCACGTGTGCGTTGGTCACAATGAGCCCATCGGGGGACACCAGGAATCCCGAGCCGTTCGAGATGGGCACCTCACGGCCTGAGAACGGGTGCCTGCAAGGTGGGCAAAGGTCACAGGAGGGTGTGGGGACCTGGAGGGGACCGGTGGGGATGTGGGAGGCCGGGGCAGCTGGCAGATGCACGGCTCAGCCCGGTGGGCTGGGCAGCAGCGGGGGACTGCAAGGGGATGCCCGCATGACAGCAGGACGTGGGAGCTCCTCTAAAGCCCTGTGATGGGGGTCCATCACAAGTCGGCACAATCGTGCGTGCAACAGGGCAGCAAGCAGGAGGAACCAGAAATCCACGTGCAACAGCAAAAGTGTCACCCCGTGAGGACCACGGAGGAGCACTGGGCAGCGCACAGGAACAGAGTGCGGTGGGCACTGCAGAGTCTTTAGGAAAGACTCGCACAGACCTATGGAGAGATCTATGGAGAGATCTATGGAGAGATCTATGGAGAGATCTAACCCGAGCCCACAGAGCTTTGCTGCGGGGACCAAACAGGGTGAGCTGGTGCCCCTGTGAGCCTATCAGGGACCTTTAAAAAGTCAGAGTGACTCAGGGTGGCGCCGGACTGCTGGAAAAAGGCATCAAAGCAACCTGTGAGGAGAAGGAGGCCGAAGTACCGGCCCGTTTCGCCCTGCCTTCGGGGATGTTCAGGGGCAAACGCTGCAGGAAAGCAGAAGGGGCCGGGAGCAGCGGCACAGACCCGCCGCGGGCGCCAACCCGAGCGGCTGCTGCGACGAGCGGCGGCGCAGAGCGGGAGGCAACCGGGCACCGCCTGCTGCAAACCCACCGCCCTCGGCAGCGCGCAGGCGGGCGGCATTCAGGCCGAGCGTACGGCCGGCCGAGCGGCAGCGGCGCGGCGCCGCAGGGCCGCCGGAAGCCCCGAGCGCAGCGACCGCGGGGCCGGGGGGGGCGGAGGGCGCGGGGCCGCGGCGGGCCGGGTACCTGCCCACGATCTCCACGTA
>JAPSGF010000211.1:65936-94134 GCA_035772895.1 Perdix hodgsoniae | reverse complement strand
CAGCCCGACGCCGCCTCTCTGCCCTCCAGGATCTGCATCGGGAAGCGGTTGGCGGCCTCCTCGGCAAACCCGCTGTGAGCGCCGGGCCCGGCGGGGAGCGGCCTCTGTTCGGCTCTGCGGGGTCAGCCCGGGGCTCGGCGCAGCCCCCCGCCCGCGGTTGTGGCGCCGTCTCCCCCCACCCCTTCCTCGCCCCACCGGAGCCCGCCGCCGCTGGCGGCCCCCGCTCCCGCCTCCCCGCTCCCCGTCCCGCCGGGCTCCTCCCGTTATCACGGCGGGTTGTACGTACGGCGCTGAGCCCGCGGGGCCGCGTGGAAATAAAGAGCGGAGCCGCGTGCGGTGTCCGCCGGGACCCGCAGTGCGGAGTTGTGCCCGCCGCCCGGCCCGGGGCGAGCGCTGACCGACCGACCGACCGACCGACGGACCCCGCCGCACGGACGGCTGCTGCGGCGCTCCTTTATTGGGCGGGGCGGGGCGGCTGGGAAGCCGGAGAGCTGCGGGAGCGAACACCGCACAACGCGCGGCGCTGCCCGCCTGCGCGCACAGCCCGGACGAATCCTGTGCGGGGCTCGGGCCGGGGGCGGCCGCGGGATGGGGGCACCGGGGAGGGAGCGGGAGCGGGGAAAGGGCTCGGGGCGGGCACGGACCGCTGTCACACCGCGCCGACAGCGAGGGTGACGGCCCCGTCGGCCACGGGGGGCCGCAGCGCCGGGCGGGCGGGGGGCTGCGATCCGGAGCGCTGCAAAGCGGGGGGCAGCGGGCGGTGACGGCTGACGCTCGCGGGACGGCGGTGCTCGGGAGTCCGCGGCTGTGCAGGAGCTGCGGGGGGGGGGGTTGCCCGGGAGCCCCTCCAGCTGCGGTCCGCCGCTCCCGTCCGTGGGTTCAGAGCTGGGACAGCCGTTTGGACTTCGGGGGCGGCGGCGGAGGCGACTTCAGCCCTTTGCTCCCATCTGCGAGCGACGGCTGTGCCTGCGGACAGACGGACGGCTACAGACGGACGGCTGCGCGGGCGGAGGGCGGCGGGGCCGGGCGGTACCTTTCCCCCGTTGGCAGCATCGCTCCCCTCCAGGAAGGTCTCGTACACCGCGGGGCTGATCCGGCGCGGCAGCGGTGGGGCTTTGCTGGCGCTCTTCACGCGGCCGCAGAACCCGGTGGGGGACGGCACTGCGCGGAGGGGTCGGGTCGGGTCGGGTCGGGCAGCGCATCCCGCGCGGTGCTGGGAAATGCGGGGCGGGGTGGCCGGTACCTGCGGGGCCGGGCTGAGCGCCCGCCGAGTCGCGGCTCTGCGGCGGCTGCTTCCCGTCGGGGCCGCCCGGGCCGCTCTCATTCACGCTGCAGGAGCGTCTCCGCCTGTCGTCCTGGGGCAGGGAAAAGGCGTCAGATCCCGGGCCGGCTCAGCCGGGCTGCAGGCCCCAGAAGCGATGCGGGTCGCGATGCTCTCCAGCTCCGAGCTTTGTGCCCCTCGAGCCCCAGCGCCGTTCTTCACCATCGGCCGGCGACGGCGAGCGGGGGGCCGTGCGGGCGGCATCATTCGCATCACCTTTGGCTCCAGCAGCTCCGAGGCGGACTGGCGCGGATCCGGCCGGCGGTACGAGAAGAACGTGCTGGAGCGGTTCTCTCTGCGCTCCCCCTCGGCGCTCCGTGGGGTGGCCTTCGGGATCGGGGATGCCTCCATGCTGCAGAGCAACTGCGACTGGTGAGGGGTGGGGAGCAGAGCTGTGCCGCGTACCGGGCAGAGCCCACGGCAAAGCAAAGCGGCGACCCCCCAGAACAGGTGTGAGTGGTTCGGGTGACTGCAGTGCCGGGGCTGCACGTGGGTGTCTCTGCTCCATGTCCTCCCATTGGACGGGGCCGCCGTGGCGGATGGCAGAATGGATGCAGAGGTGGGGCTTGGTGTAAAACACCGGCGGGGGAAACAGGGCATCGGAATGGGGCAGGTGGGAGGGGAGTGCACGGGGCACAGGGGAACGAGTGGCTCCCGGGTGTGAGGATGAGGTGATGCCTGCCCTGCCGCACTCGCCTGTCTCTGGCGTGGCTCAGCCGCTCCCAATCTGGTCCCCAGGTCACAGACCGGGGTCGTCCACTCCGCCGGTCCTCAAAGGAGATCTGGGAGCACAGGGGGAAAAGGAGCCAGGAAGGGCGAAAGCATCGAGTCCCCCTCTGCTTCCTTCTGCTCAATCAGCAGTGCCCTCCCTGCCCGTCCTGGCCACGTGCCACCACCGCACAGCAGGGTCAAGCAGGGACCCTGAGCTCCCCCACGCACACTGCCCTGCCCCGCTCCACGCTCAGCACTCACCATCTCCCGCACCCCATACTGGCTCTCCACCTTGGCCCGCAGCTGCACGAAGCACTGCTCCATGCGCTCGTGGAAGGGCCGCAGATCCTCCGTCACCTTCTGTCCGTGGATCCGGATTCCCTCTGACAGCAGGGGGATCTGCAGGAGGGGGGCATGGAGCTGCCCAGGCTCTCCATGGGCTGCAGGGGTCAGGGGCTCCCCGCAGGGCTGTGGGCAGTACCTGCCAGGCTATCAGGTCCTTCAGCCTCTCGATGTTGCCCCGGTCCTCGGGGTGCTCCTCCAGGTACAGCTCCTGGAAGAAAGCCTGCAGCGAGCTGCTCAGTGCCCTGATAGCTGGCGTGGATCGGGCAGGGAAAGGAGCGGTGCCCCTCAATCTGCTCCCTGTGCTGAGTCCCAGCCCTGGTGCAGCACTTCCTCACCGTCTCATACTTGGCGAAGCCGCCCATGACGGCGGGGTCCACGATGCCATTGAGCAGCATGGAGAGCGGGTTGACGGGCAGGCTGGGGTCGTTCTGGTGCCGGTTGATCTCACTCAGAATCTTCTCGTTTGTTTTCATCATGGTCTCTATGGCATTCTCCAGGGGGGAGATGGTGGTCTGTGCCAAGGGAGGGAGGTTAGCAGCTGCTTGGCAAAAAGCACTGTCCATTCTGCTTGAGGCCAGTGGGTGATTTCTCCCCATCCCCGTTGCCCAGGGCCCCTACGGAGCCCCTCGGACCCGTGACACATCTGCATGGAGCTGAGCTGATGCCCAAGGGGATGTATTGTTCTGCTCCCTGACTGCGGGCTGCTTGCAAGGTCTGTGGCATGCACGAGGGACCACAGACTCATGCAGCTGTGTGACAGCAGCGGTACAGTACAGAGCTTGTGGGAAGCCAAGTAAATGTCACTGCACTGCAGGAGCAGCCGTGCAGCAGCAGCACGCGTGGTCCAGGCACAGGCACATATGGCAGTGCTGCTGCACAGTGCTCTGCAGCACAACCGTCGCCAGAGCAGTGCATCACCCATCTCCTGCACCGCTGCAGCACCCAGACCCTCAGCTGTGCCCAAACTCTCCCTCTGACTGTGGAGTGGGACCCGCACACGGAGCTGCTGGGTGGGCAGGGGCAGCCCAGGGCCGGGTACCAGCAGAGCCCCCCTCCCCCCCCCCCCACCCTCTCCTCACCGTGGTGGTGGAGGTCACTGCAAACCAGCGCAGGATGCCGGGCAGTGGGTAGGCTGTCACGAAGGTGGTCCTCTCAATCCACATGTTCTGCAGGCAGGACACCATCAGTGCCACAGCTCCCATCACCCCGGCGTCCCACCTCCCCTGTCCGGGGCATGGCAGTGCTGCCTTTCCCACCCCAGCACCCGTTTGAGTCTCTCTGCATTGCCCTCCTCTGCAGACCCGGAGTCCCCATCAGCACTCACTGCAAATTCATTGTCTGGATCCTTCGGGCCTTTCTTGAAGGGCCGCGAGTAGCTGAACTTCTGGACATGATTGGCTTTGTAGAAACTGCAGGAGGGAAGGGGCAGAGGATGGGCTGCGTGCAGAGGAGACACGGCCCCGCACGGAGCAGCGCGCCCATCGCCGCAGGCACACACTTGGTGATCTGCTCCGGGATGCTGCGGTCCCTGAGCCGGATCCTGGACTCCTCCACCGGCTGCACAGTGAAGCACTGTATGTCTGCGGGAGTGAAGGAGCCTCGGGCACACCGCGGGGCTGCTGGGGGAGCGGGGCCCCGGGCTGTGGCTGTGCGGGACCCACGGGATCAGGGAACCCCCCCGCCCTGCCCGTCCCCACGCTGCAAGGATACACTGCCCCGGGGACTCCGTGATGTCGGGGCCGGGCGGGGACGTAGTCTGCAGCTTCTCAGCGTTGGGGAAGGGGCTCAGCAGCCGCATCTCGAAGTCCTCCCGGCGTTCGTACTCTTTGCCGCGGTAGATGAAGACTTTGTTCTGCGGGAGGAAGGGGCGGCGCATCGCAGTGCGCTGTGAGCCCGGCGCTGAGCTCTGCGTGCCGCGGGGGTCGCGGCAGACTGAGGTGCCAACCGAGGGGGGACCCCTTCTTGGAAAAGCCTTTCCCGAGTCCAGCAACAGAAAGACAGATGAATTAACGGGCAGCAGAGCCGTGGGGCACTGAAGAGAAGTTCCAGGAGATTCCCACGTGCATTCATAGGTAGCACAGTCAGCACAAACACATCACTGCGGCACAAGCAGGGCACGGCATCCATCTGGCTCTGCACCCCAAGTGGGACGTGGTGCAGCCACGGAGCAGCCCAGCTGCAGCCGTGCACTGCAGGTAGAGCAGAGCCCGGTGCTCAGGGCCAGGAGGCCTGCAGACACCACATCCCTGTGTGCAGGAACACCACCTGGGGTCCTCCATCATTTTTTATAGGGAATCACCAGTTTCCGTGTTTTCCTTCCATAAGTGCTGCACCCAAAGGCACTCTGGGGTAGTTCCTACCAGCTCCCCATTGCCCCGTCCCTCAGGGCTGCCCCATCCTGCATCCTGGCCAACCTCCACCAGCTCTCCCCACCAGGGCTGGAGCACTCGGGCCATGGAGACCCCATCCAGGCAGGGAGGAAGGACAGCTCTGGGGCTCCGCTCACAGGAGATGCCCTGAGATGGTCACGGGTGCCAGGCAGAGCTGTGCAGGGTGCAGCACAGCAACACAGGAGCAATGTGAGCTGCAGGCAGCAGCGGGAGCCTCTCACCCGCAGGAAGGTGGGGAAGCCTTGCCCGTAGTAGCCGACGGCGAAGTAGTCTGGGCTGGGACGCAACACCTTCAGGATCTTCTCATAGAATTTGGCTTCTCGCTGCTGCAGGGGGAGGTGACACGCTGGAAAGGGCAGGAGCCACGCAGACCCCGCTCTGCCCCACGGCTCACACTGCACTGTGCAGCGCCTTCAGCCCCTACTCTGCCCGCTACCCAGCCCAGACGGCTGGCACTCACCAGGATCTCGCTCAGCATCTCATAGTCAAAGATCTCACTCTCGTACTGCTCTGCCAGCTCCTTGCAGATATGGATGGCCTCCTCCCACATCTGCACAGTGCAGAGTGAGCAGGGCAGGAAGGGGGCTGGGTGCCTCCAGGGGACCCTGCAGCCTCACTCCTGTGTGAGGAGCAGGACGGGCCCCCGGAGGGCTGCAGCAGGGTTCACTGCCGGCTGTCTGCAGCCACGCAGCCCCTGCCAGGCCTCCACAGCCCAGCCTCACTCTGGGGTGTTCAAGCTCCCCGCATCTCCCCAAAAGTAGGGGCAGAACAGGCAACTGGGAGTTGCAGTGGCTGCAGGGATGAACTGCTCAGCACAGGATCTCAGCACCCTGCCTGGCACAGAGCAACTCTGACCCCATCATAGCAACGGGGATGGTGAGTGGTGCCAAGGTGGGGGCTCGGAGTGGAAGGCAGAGGTGGGGGGAGCTGGTCCCATGGTCTGTGCTGCGCGGGGCTGTGCTCACCTTGCCTTGATCAAAGTAGTTGACGATCTGGTTGTACAGAGCCTCCTTCAGCTGGCGCTGGGTGTGCAGGCTGGGGCTGTGCAGGCCCTGCATGGGTGCTGTGTTTGCCTCGTCAGACCACTGTGTGGGGCAGCAGGAATGCCATGCATCACACTGAGACACGGGGTGCGCTGTGCCCCCGCCCCCCTGCTGAGCCTCACCTTGAGGAGCCGTGCGTGCAGCAGCAGTGTGTAGGCACCCTCTGTGTAGTTCTCATAGCTGATGTGCAGGTCCTTCAGCTTGTACAGGTACCTGGGGGGCAGGGCAGGGTTTGCTGGACGTGGTGCTGGGGGGGGATCTGGCACCATACCCCCTGTCTGCTCCCCCCTCCCCGCCCCACGCAGGGTCACAGCAGGTGGGGTGGGGGCAGCCCAGGGCTGGGGACCCTCCCGGATGGTGCCGACACCTTCCCGTGCTGGGCTGGGACCACAGCACAGCCTGGGTGTGCTGACGGTGCGGGGGTCTCAACGAGGCAGCGCTCACCTGATGTACATGGCCTGGCGGTCAATCTCCTTGTAGAAGTTCTGGGGAGGAGCAAGCACTGAGGCAGCCCCAGGAAGGGGCTCCTGCAGCCCCCACCATCCCCCTGCTGCCACCAGGACCCACATGGGCACAGGGCTGCCGGGCAGCCGCGTGGGGATGCTGCAGGCCCCGCAGATGAGGGATGTGGGGCAGGCACTCACCAGGAGGTTGACGGTGCAGCTCATGCTGTAGGTTTTGTTCTCATCATTCATCACCGCCCGGTAGTCGAGGAGCCGCTCCAGCAGCCCCGTCACCAACGCCACAAAGCTCTCCCCAGGCTGGGACAGCTCAGGGTGCGCCCGGCAGCAGCTGAGCAGACTGTGGAGCAGAGGGACGGTGGGCTGCACGCTGGGCTCCGCACCGACCCAGCTCAGCTGCCCTGAGGTGTGGGACCCGGATCACCCCAGCAAAGGACAAAAAGCAGCGCCAGGCCAGCAGCGAGAGCGGTCCCTCAGCAGGCTGTGATGGGCGGCGTGGGGCCCTTCCTGTCAGACCACCCTCGGGAGCTGTGCTCTGGGCCAAAGCACAGCAGGGAGGAGTAGAGTGGCCGAGATTTGGCGCTGCAGGGGCAGGGCACAAAGCAGGGGTGATGCCCAGAGGAAGGGAACGGTGTTGCACTGCTCACTCACATGCTTTCAAAGAGCTGCTTGTACTGCTCGTCGCCCCGGCCGCCCTCCACCTCGCTGTCTAGCTTGCGCAGGATCTCATCCTCAAACTGCAAAGAGATGAACGTGAGTACAGCTGAGGATGTGCTGAGCTCAGCCCCGGGCTGCCGTGGCCACAGTTCCATGGGACACAGGGCAACAGGCACAGCAGGAAGGCTGGTGGCGGCCCCAGCAGCAGCCTGGGCTGTGCTCCTGCAGACCATCCTCCCACATCACCTGGACACTCCCATTCCCCGCTCAGACACATCCCCCATTGCTCCTCAGCTCTCGGTTCCCTGCTGCGGTGCCATCTCTCAGCAGCCCAGATGACTGATGCAGCTTCTGCAGGAAGGGCTGTGTTCTGCAGCCCGGGCAGCCCGGCTGGCCCAGGGATCACTGGGCTGCGCTCTGTGTCTCTTAAAGCCACCTGTGCCTGCCCAGGACCTCCCCACCTCACAGCTGATGCTCAGCCTTGAGATCCATGGGGTTTGTGCTCTAGGTGTATCAGATGGACCACAAAGCCTGGCAGGTCCTGCAATGTGTGCAGCACAGGACGGGGGTTCTGGGCCACGTCTGATGTCCAGTGCCCCTCAGATCCACACTGAGTCCTCTGGGTCTGCACATCCCCTGAGTGATGGACAGCATCTCCCCAGGCCTGGGCTGCATGGAATGGTGTGGAGATGCCACCTGCAAAGCTCTTGGGTCCTCTAAGCTGCAGTGTCCAGTGTGGACAAGGGGCAAAGATCCAGCAGCAGCTGGGTCCCTGGGGCTCTGAGAGATCCCAGCCCTTCTTCCAGGGCATGGGGGGGGAAAGCCTTTTGCACAAGGAATGCTCACAGCAGCTTGGGAAGAGAGTGGCAATGCAGAAAGATTGTACAGACCTCTCCCCTACCACTGTGTGTTGTTTTCAGCCAGGGCTGGGATCTGCTGAGTGTGTGCAGCCTGCTGGTCCCTGGGAAACGCTTGGCATTGCTCCGAGATTCCCTCCTACTCCACGGCCCCACCAGATCGCCATCCCTCATCACTGTCCCTCATCTCCGTCCCTCATCCCTCTCCCTTGTCCCCACCCCTCCCTGCTGCAGCCGCACACCCCAGGAGTGCACGGGGGGAGGGGAGGCAAGCAGCACCTCCCCTCACACGATAGGGGTGGTCACCACATGGCAGGCAGGACCCTCGCACCCACCTCCCTCCCCAGCCCGGTGCTGGTGCTCACCCGGCTGAAGCTGTGGGTCAGCTGGTACTCGCAGAGCATCATATCAAAGAAGATGGGGATGGTGGACTTGCGCAGCTCCAGCTCCGGCACAAGGGTCATCTCCAGGATGGGGCCCACCATGCCTGGGATGAACTCGATCTTGTGGTGGCCTGGGGACAGCGGGGAAGGCTGGGACACACGAGAACAGGCAGCAATGCAGGCAAGAGGCTGAGGAGTGGTGGCAGCAGAGGTCTGCAAGCCCTACGCAGCTTCAGCAGCGCTTCCCCAGTCGGTGCCCAGCGCTGCATGCTGGGCAGAGGGGAGGCTGCAGCTGGAGGAGCACGCTCAGCACCATGGGTTAGCACATCCCACAGCATCTCACACGGTGCACACACCACAGGGTACACACCCACAGGCTCCCGTGCCCCACACCAGTCATCTCTCAGTCCCCAGCACCCGTTCTGGAGCCAGTGCTGATGGACACCAGGCTGCAGGCGCTCTCCAAGCCTCCTTGCTGGTAGCACCACAGCTCACCTAGGTTGTACCACATGTCCCGGATGGCTGCTCCGATCTTGGCTCTCATGTCCCCATACCTGCCAGGATGGTGTCAGTTTAGCATCACTCCGTGGGCACAGCTTCCAGGCTGTACATCCAGAATCCCCATCTGCAAGCAAGGCTGGGGCTGGGGCTGGAGCCCTGACGTGAGAGCGGAGAGCCACTCACTTGGCCAGGATGGCGGTGCGCTTGGCCTGCGAGAAGTTCTCCAGCTGCAGGGAGTCCTGGGTGAGGAAAGCCACGGCCAGGTGGAAATAGTTGTTCCAAAGCTGCGGTGAGAACAGAGGGACAAACGGCAGGCAGGGTGACAGCGCCTGGCACATCCCTGCCACCCTGCCAGGGCCGGGTCGGTGTCCCCTCACCTGCAGCTCGAAGCTGCTGCTGCTCAGGAACATCTCTGTCAGGGTGGTGGCAAACTGGTTGATGGCACGCAGGAACTCCCTGCAGGAGTGGTGTGGGTGCTGAGCGGAGGGCACAGCCAGCCCACAGCCCACAGCCCACAGCCCACAGAGGGGGAGCAAGGCTGGCAGCCCCGTCATGGCGAGGTGAGGGCTGGGCTCTGGGGTTGGAGCTCACGGTGTGCTCCTGCTCACAGCCCCATCACCTCTCATCCCTCTGCCCACGTGGTGCAGCCCAACGTGGGGCCAGGTGTCCCAGGCTGTGGCCCCAGAACCCACTGTGGGTCCCTCCCAGCTTGGAGCTCCTCACCGGTTCTGCACCATGTTCATCACCATCCAGTCGGGAGGGTACACCGTCTTGCCAATGAGGTCCTTGAAGAGGATGAAAGTCTCCATGAGGAAGTCCTGTGAGGAGGAGATGTCAGGGGCACAGCCATGGAGTGCAGCGCTGTGCTGAGCACCAGGGCTGGGAGCACCCAGGGGTGCAGGAGGTGCCGTCAGTGGGGTGGTGACACAAGGGCCTGGTGGCCGCTCTCAGTGCCCGGGGGGCCACTCACCATCAGCTCAGGCCGGGAGGGGAAGGCCTGGATGTAGGAGTGGTAATGCTCTGCATCCATCTGGCTCAGGATGGCGGCCATGCACGCCACGTAGTGACTCTGGCAGGGAGCAGCTGGGTCAGGGGCTGCAGGGCCGGCACCAGGAGGGCCGTGTGCCCCCCACCCCCACCAAGGCTCTGCTGCCCTGGTAGCCCTGCCTGCTCCTCAGCTCTCCTGAGCCCTGCCTGTGCTCTGCTCCTTCTTCTCTGCTTCTGGGGTGGGACAGAGGTGAGACCCACCGCACTGCAGCAGGGGACATGGACAGAAGCACAACGCTTTTGCTAGCATAAACCTGTGGATTTTGAGATAGTTTAAGTAATATGTGGCTGTAAGTGCATCATGGAGATGGCTCACAGCTGCTTGCTGGAGGCCAACGTATCCAGGCTGCCTTTAATAAGAGTCCCAGTCTGAGCCATCAGCTCCAGCCCTGCCCTGTGTGCCTGTGGCTCTGTACCAAGGCGAGCAGGGCAGGCGCAGCGCACTGACCAGGACCCCCATTCTGCACAGCAGGGCCAGCTATGCTAATCTCAGGTCCGCATTGTTCGTGGAACAGGAGAGGAGCAGCTGGCAGAGCGGTGACCGCCTGCTGCTCACCCCTCTCTTTCATCTCCCCTTTAGCCTGTTAGTGCAGCCCATTGCTGATGATGCTTCTAACACAGAATCTGAGTCTGCAGCAGACTTTGAAGTGCTTTGAATATTAACTTGTTAAGAGGAAGCTTTGGTGATGGGACAAAGCTCTTGGAAACTCCCCGATGGGCGCTGAGCATCTGAAGCCAGAGAGCTGCAGGGTCGGAGCTCCCGGCCCCTGAAGAGGGGGGCTGGGAGCTCAGGTCTGAGCTGGGGGCATTTGGCTGCAGGGTGCCACAAACCACAGGAGAGCAGCATCTCACAGGGGAAACATAAAGCAGCCCAGGTGCCCAGGATGTGCCTCTGTGCGGGGGCCGGGCAGGGCCCGGGCTGCCTTTGGGCACATCAGTGCTACGAACAGCCCTGGGACAGGAGCAGCTGGAGCTGGGGATGGAGGCGGCTCAGCAGGGATCTTGTGAGAAGCAGATGAGTGACGACCCCATGAATGCCAGTCCTGTTATCATGAGTGCAGACCTGAAGCTGAAGGACAGCACACAGCACGGCCACAGCAGCTGCACCTGGAGCTGCACAGGCAGGCAGCAGAGCTGGGGATGAGCTCTGGCCATCTGATGCGTGGCCATCACCCCAGCAAGGCCTGCTCCAGAGTAAGCACTAGTGAAGCACTGGTGGAGCAGGGGTTGCCACAAATCCACCCACATCCCTGAGCATCCACGTGTGCAGTGCCACAGTGCGTGCTGGGCTGTGACACCACGCTGTGCACTGGGGAGCAGCAGCAGTTCCCACCTTCGTAGAGGTCTGGGGGGAATTCCTCATGCACCCAACAGTGTGGATGTTCCCCACCACCAGCATGGGGAGAAGGGCAGCCCGAGCCAGCACAGCCCCATGGCGGCAGGGAGGAAGAGCAGGAGGAAACTTCTCTGCAAGGCAGCGTGTGCCGGGGATGTGATGAGATCAGCTCAGCCATCTGAAAGCAGCTGCTCTGTTGGCAGCTGAAATTAGATCCAGGTGAACTCCCTGCACGGCCCGCTACACCTTGTTCAGGGGAATCTGTATTTACATTTAAATTACATTACTGGTGTGCCACAGCCGGGTGCTGCTGCACATACAGATGTTCAGCTGGCAGACGGTTTGTGTGTGGGGAACGGACCTCGCAGCAGCCCGGCACGGCACGTTGACCCTTGCAGCAGCCCGCAGACCCACTGCCGGCCACAGACAGAAAGGACTCAGCTCCCAGGTACCCCCCAGCAAAGCCACCGCGGGTGCAGCAGCACCCGGAGCCGCCGCTCAGCCCAGCGGCTGCAGACTGGGCAACCTCGGAGCAGGAGGGGGTTTGTGCGGCCGAGGGATGCCGAGCTCCTTTTGGCCGCGCCGTGACGGCGCTTTCCCACCTCCTGCTCCCCTCCGCCCCGCTCGGTGCAAAGACCCGCCGCTCCCGGTGCTCCGCGCTGCCGGGCTGGGGCAGGCTGAGGGCTGCGCTCCCGGGCGGGCCGAGAGGTTGGAAGTAACGGGGCAACAAAGCGAAGTCCGGCGGCACGACGTGCGGGAGCCGCACGGGGCCGGGACGACGCTGGGCGGACGGCGGCGCGTCCCCGCGCGCTGTGCGGACGGCGTTCGGCGCGGGTCCGGCGGGACTCCCCGCATCTCCCGGCCCCGCTGCCGCCAGCGGGCGGGCGCGCCGCCGCCCCGCCCCTCCGGCTCCTCCTCCCGGTACCGGCGAGCCCGCGCGGCTCCGCCCCGGCCGCGCTCCGCGCACACCGCCCTGCACCGCCGCCGCCGAGCGCCAGGTACGGAGCTGGGAGCGGGGAGCCCGGGGAGGGGCGGCCGGGCCGGGACCGGGCTCAGCGCCGCGGGGATCGGCCCCACAGCGCGCGGGGGCCGGGGCGGTGCGGGGAACCCGTGGGCCGGCAGCCCCGGAGCGTTACGGGAATCGCAGGGCCGGGACCGGGACCCAGGGGCGGCGCGGGATGCGCGGTGCTCGGAGGGGCGCGGGGCCGGGATGCCGGGGGGAGCTGCGGTGCTCGCGCGGCGTTGCTCGATTCTCCCCGAGGCAGCGGCGCGATGCTCGGCGCCGAGCAGCCCCGGGTGTCATTGGGGTCACGGACCCCCGGGGCTCCTCTGCTCCGCCGCCGCGCCGGAGCTCCCCAGGAAGTGCGGGGGGCGCGGGGCCACCGGGCGGGGGTCTCCGGGAGGCGCACGGCCGTGCCGGAGGCGGTAGAGCGTGCTTGGGGGAGGCGAATCCGCGGAGCTGGGATCCGCCGCATGAGAAGCGCCGGAGCCCCCCGGCTCTGCCCCGCGCCGCAGCCCCTCCTCGCTGCCGTCCGGAGCGCGGGGCACCGCCGCTGGCAGAACGGTCCCGGGGGGCACACGGGCAGGGAGGGCTCCGGCAGCGCCCGCCTCGCTGCTGCCCCTCGTTAGCAGACACGTCCGTCAGCGGAGCCGGGCTGTGTTTGACAGGCGCACACGCGATGCCGGGCTGTCACTTCGGGTACCGCACGCCGCGCTGACGCGGGGACGGCCGCCGGCGCCGGAGGGAGGGATGCAGCCCACGTTGCTCCCGGCAGCTCCCGGCGCCGTGCGCTCAGCTCAAGGCCTTCGCGTGAGCAGCCGGGCGGGGTGAGATGTGAGGGCACCGCGCTTCGGGGCTGCTCGGCTGCCCCCCTCCCGCAGCGGGGGCTGCAGCCCCTCGCCGGGCCGCGGGGGTCAGCAGGACGGTCTGCACGGAGCCGTCGTTTCGGTCAGAGCGCAGGCGGGTGCGCAGGGCGATGGCTGAGAGCCGGCCGTGCAGCTGTGCCCACACGGGGGTGATGAGTGGCTGCGCGCTCGTGGCGGGGCAGAGCGCGGTGTGTCAGCCCGCGATCCCCAGCTCTGCTGGCCTGCAGGGATGGGCCCTCCTGGACACTGGGAATGCTGGGTGCACGCTGTGCGCTGCCTGCATCCCTCTGAGCCCAGCAGGCGGCTCCGGGCAGCAGTGGGCACAGCCTGGTGGTCCCGCTCAGCTCCTGGTGGGGGTCGTGTCTGCTGCGCTCTGAATCCATCCAGTGCCATATGGAGCAGCAGAACAGGTTTAAACACGGGAACTCCTTTAGACAGAGGTTATCTTCTTGATGAATTATAATTATTATAATTGCTTAATAGTATGGTATTGCTCAGAGGCCACGAATAATGAGTGGGTTCATTTCCATCTGCAGTAACAATGCTTCAGTCGTAACCAGTGCTTCTGGACGGTGTGTGGCTCGGGTGCTTATAGCTGTGATCCAAACCTTCCTGGCTGTATTGTGGGTGGGGAAACCGAGGCACGTGGCGCAGAAAGACACTCGCTAATTCCCAAATTCCCCTGGCAGCGAGTGTTGTCTAAGGCACATAAAGATAAAGGGGGGGGGGGGGGGGGGGTTCCTGCTGGATGGCAATGGGAATCCACTTAAAGGCAGGAATTTGTATTCTGAGACAACATTCTCCGCACCGGTGATGGGAGCTGCATCCGCAGCAGCCTCAGCTCCCACTGCCCGCACAGCAGTGGCTGCTCTTGGGGCTGCAGTGTGTGTGTGGCATTGGGATGGGGCGCTGCTCCATGCAGGGCTGTGTGCTCGGAGCTGCAATGGGGCCGTGCAGCCCCCGGGGGGGCTGAGCTCCCCTGGACAGGCACACACAAAGCACAGCATTGTGACCACCTGCCTGCGAATGCTGGGCGGCAGAACCTTTCCAGCTTCTTCCAGAAATGTGCTCTGCAGGCAGCTGGAGGCTGTCTGAAAACATCCTGGTGTGCAGAGGATCTGCGGGGCTCCCCAGCCTGCAGGCTGCTGGTGATGCTGTGGCTCCAGATGCAGCCCCATCCCGGCTCTGCGAGGGGCAACGCTTCCCTCCATGAAAGCTGTGAGATGCCTCGTGATGCACTGAGCCTCCCACGACCACGAGCCTTCAGGCCACGTCCTATTTCATTTGTCCTGTAATTACTTCGGGGCAGAGCCAGCCCAGCCTGCAGGATCTCCGGCCAGGTCTCATGTCAGGTGGTTCCCCGCATCCCTGTACCTGCAAGGGCTGCGTCTGGGACTGGAGGAACATCGTATTGCTCACACCATGTGCTGGGAAGGCAGCAGCCACGCCGTCCCTCGTTCTTCCATACCCCCCAGGAAAGGCAGCCGAGCAGTGCTGCAGCGATGCTCTCATTAAGCACAGCCTTGGGATGGGAAGCCACCTCCTCCCCTCTCCCTGCTCTGCACGCGCTGTCTGCGCGGTCTGTGCTCCTCTGTGCTCCTCTGTGCCCCTCTGGGCAGGTCACTGCCTCCACACCTCTCATCTGAAATGGTGGCAGCCGCGCTCCTCTGCACTGCAAAGAGGTGGGAGTGAAGGCAATCCCAGCGAGGGCGCCGGCACTGCTCCACAGCGGCTGTGTTAGCCTTGGAGACAGAGAGCAATTTGGCCTCTGTGGGCTCCTAAGAACCTTCTGCAAAGGCTCTGTATGTTACCGCACCTCCAAGCCACAATTGAGTCCCCGTCCAACTGCACCCATGCACGTGAGGTTGAAAGAAAGTATGTGATGGTGTGATGACAGGAGGTGCCAGGAGGACATCGCCGCCTCTTCCCCGGTCGCTGGGCTCCCATCTCTGGGCGCGGGCTGCAGGACGCCGCCGTTGGCACTGGGGCACAGGGAGCACCTGCCTTCTCCTGGCCCCGGGGCTGGGAGTGTGACTCATTTTCCTGCAGGGCCCTTCAGCCAGTGACCTAAATAAAGATGGATGCACGCAGATCACTCGGCTCATGCGAGCTGCCACTTCCACCAGGCACCTGCAGCCAAAAAGGGGCTGCTGTGCTGGTGGGGCTCCTCCACAGCACCCGCATGGCGTTGGCTGTGGGTGTGCATGGCTCCATCGCGGCACTCTGCGGCCGTCCTCAGACCGACAGGGTTTTGGTTGGGGCACGGAGGTGCAGGAGCAGTGTGGGAGATGGTGCTGTGAGCGCTGCAGGTATGGGGTAATGGGAGCGACGGGTGCTGCTGGGACCTGGGACCCACCGTGAGAGCAGAGGGCTGGGATGTGGCACACGGGGGCTCTGTGCTGAGCTGGAGCAGAGCTGCTCGAGAGAAGGCACGGCACTGGCCCAGGCACAGATGGGGGCGATAAAGTGGCCGTGATGAGGTGCCTGCAGGAAACCAGGAGGTCGGCCCGCCTCCAAACGAGGGGTGATGGAAGGGCCTCCAACAGCAGCTGTGAGGGCAGGGCACGTGCCGGCTTCGTGCTGGCACTGCCTCTGTGAGCAGCTGCGTGCTGGCACTGCTGACCAACGCGCCATCATCCACCCTCGAGTCCCGTGGATGCTCCGCGCTGAGCACAAACACGCCGAGTCCTCTTGGAGCCAAGCTGGGATGAAGTCCTGCTGCGCCGTGCACCTGGCTGCTGCCCGGCCATCGGCTGTGAGCACACACCTCCCCCCGCTGCCTCCCACTGCCACAGCACCTCGGAGCTCAGGGGCAGCAAAGGCTCTGTCCCAGGAGGAGCCACCGCACCCCGTAGTAGGGGTGGGTAATTAGCTGCTCTCCTCTGCAGCTCCAGAAGTAGATGATTTCCTCTCTCATAAATCTAATCTCCTGGCTTCCTGCGTCTTGAAGAGAAGATTTATGTGTCTGCTCTGGTTTTCCTTCTTCCACAGACGTCGCCAGGAGGAGGAGGTGGAGGATGGGTGCAGAAGGGCCCCCA
This sequence comes from Perdix hodgsoniae, assembly GCA_035772895.1. NCBI lineage: Eukaryota > Metazoa > Chordata > Aves > Galliformes > Phasianidae > Perdix > Perdix hodgsoniae. The sequence goes on along the minus strand of JAPSGF010000211.1, from coordinate 78,178 downwards.
GCAGGGCTGGCAGGGTGTCCTGTCCTTGGTGTCCTGCCCGAGGAGCCTGGAGCTGGGACCCACAGTGCGCCGGGCAGTGTGACTGCAGGGTGGGATCCAGCACTGCGCTTCGATGGTTGTGGAGGTGGCCAGGAGATGGGGACCCCAGTGCCTCCATGGCTCCAGGTGCCAGTCAGCCCATAGGACACCCATCCCCACTGCCCCAGGCATCCCGTGCAGCCAGAGAGCCCACGCTGAGGTGCTCCTGTCATTTACTGCATGATGGTGGCGTCATCTGCTTTTGTCCATAAATCACTTGATATGATCTACTGCTTGTAATTGAACAAGAGGAGGAAAACACTCAGACCTTAAATAATTGTCAGGAGAGCATCCATCACCACCTGAATCTTGTCCAAGTTGCTCTGGCACCGAATGGCCTCACCTTTCAGGAAGGCCCTTCCCCATCTGGAAGCGATGACCTGTGGCTCTCAGGCTCCGTTCTGTTGCACTTTGTGTGGCTGCAGAGCAGAGCCGCTCCCCACCGCTGAGACTGCTTTCTTGCAGTGCTCTTTCCCTGATGCCCACATGACACCGTATTTGTCATTCTCATTCCTTATCCTTCTCTCAGTCTCCGCATCATCCACAAATGCTGCCAGTGCCGGCTTTTCCTCTCTGAGGTCACTGACTCCAGCATTGCTGCGGGGCTCAGTGCCCCTCCGCAGGACCTGGCCAGCAGCACGGCTATTTGGTGCCGGCTGCTGGATGGTTATGTCTTGAGACATGCTGGTTGGCCTGGCTTTCATCCATTTAATGTGTGGCACATTGCTTTCATATCTTTCTGGTTTCTCCACGAAAATGTCAAATGCCTTACAGAGATCTAAGAAGGCTTTTACCTTCGTTGACCAAATGGGGAATCTCATCAAAACAGACAGCAAATGGGTTTGATGAGCCGCGTTTCCCAAGGCTGGCACGGCTGGTGCGCGCTGCCGTCCTTCAGCTGTCATTAATCAGGCTCTGAGCGCGTCCCACTGCGGCCCTCGGCGGTGCTGTGCCGGTGGTCCCCGCGCCCCTCCGCCTCCAGTGCGTCGTCCCACGGCTCTCCTGAGGTCACCCGGATCTGGGTGTGATGGTGGCCCTGTGGCACTGAGGCTTCCAGCTGGGTTGCTCGGCTGCACGGCGGTGCCCCTGGCGCTGGTGGTGCCTCACCTCCAGGAGTGGCTGCTCCGTGTTGGCGCACGCCGGTCTGGTCGGACAAGCAGGCAGGGTGGGCAGAGCCAGCCTGCCCTCCTCAGCACGGCTCTGCTGGCACCGCTGGGCACAGGGACTCCCAGCCCCTGGTGCACCGTGCCTACAGAGCATGGACAGAAGCAGAGTGCTGGATGGCCCAGTCCTCTGTGCTTCCTGCCGGGCCTCGGGCAGTGTGCAGCCCAGGGGATTAACACCAGTGTGTCTGTGTGTGCTGGGCACGGGGCCGGGGTGATGGTGTGAGCGGCCCCCACGTTCGCTCTGGAGCAGGGACTGCTGGAGGGCTGCAGGGCGCCTGAGGACAGCTCGGCCACCGTGCATCTCATCCTTCAGCTGTCCCCTCCATCTGCCCATTCCCCCGGTCCTGGCCGTCCTCCTGTAGAGAGGAACAGCTGGAACAGCTGTAGCCCTGGGCTCGGCCCTGAAGGGGCTGCTGTGGTTTTAGGACCCCAGAAAGGCTTCCCCGTGTTGTTCAGCAAGAAGCAGAGCCGTCTGTGCCTTGATCTGGGGAGGGTGACATTAACAAGGGACACTTCTACTCCTGTGCCCTCAGTCTGGGAGCTCAGGGTGCCTTGATGCAGGAGCTGTGGGCACAGGAAGGCGGGTGGGATACAGCGCGTAGGCGTGCGTGGGCCTGAGCACCACCTCCCTGCAAACATGCTGGAAGAGAGCAGCTGGAGAGCCCCGATGTGCGGAGCGCTGGGTGCCTGTGCTTCCTGCACAGCCTCTCCCAGTGGCCTTTTCTGTGCATCCAAAATGTCCCTGGAGCTGTGCCTCCAGCTGGATCTGTCAGCTGAGATGTTTCCTTCGTATTCAGCTCTGGTACAGGGGGTGCGTGAGATGCAGCAGCCGCTTGGCCGCGTGGTCCTGGTTCAGCCCCCATCAGGGTTCATTATTAGCAGTGGGAGATGCAGGAGTGCCAGAAGCAGTGCTTGAGCACAGCACTAAACCTGGCCGTACCGTAATGCATATGCAGAAGGACGAGCAGGAGGGTCCAAGCTTTTGGTGTCTGACAGCCTCAGAACTGTTCTCCAAATGCAGTCAGCGCATGTATAATTTATTGGCTTTCTCTTTGTCCTTGTGCCGTGCCTCAGATCTCCAGCGGTGCTCGGTTCCGAGGCGCGGGGTGCCTCGGCAGAGCGCTGCTGACTGACAGCACCGCGCTGGCTGCGTGGGCAGTGGAGCTGCTGGGGTTGTTCTGTGGCCCACACCCTGGGTTTGCAGGGCCACGTGTGCCCACAGCGCCCGAATCGCGCCCGCCGTGCTCTCGCCCTGTGCCGGGCTGTGGCAGTTCTGGCACCCTCCTGGCACTGCGTCCTCTGGGAGCGCTGCCCGGGCTGTGCTGGAGCCGGCCCACAAGCGTGGGGTCGGTGCAGCACAGGGATGTGCCCACGTGTCCATACGGGAGATGCACTCGGTGGCAGTACTCTGGCACGGCTGTCGCTGGGCACCACCCCTACACCGTGGGGCTGGAGCGGGTCCTGTGGTTCCGGCGGGTCTGCTGCGTCCCGGTCAGCACCCAGACCGGGGGGGTGAGCACGGGCCCACAACTCCCCGCCACACGCCAGCCCCACGCAGCAGTGATCCCGTTCCCCAGCTCAGCACATCCATACCAACGAGATGCCCCATCACCTCCTGCCTCACAAACACCTCCGGTGCTGGCACGGCTGGGAGGCAGTGGTGCATGGAGCAGCATCCTGACAGCGCTGGGTGAGGGGCAGCAGTGAGGGGTGCGGAGACGTGCAGTGCGTGGCTCCTGCATTGCTTTGGCACAGCTGGGTGCTCACTGAGCTCCTGCTGGGTCCCAGGACAGGCATGGAAGCCGGCACCCTCAGCTCATGACCGGGGACTCTGGGCCACAGTGCTGAGACAGCTGCTCCGTTACAGTGAGAACCAGGCACGGCGGTGCAGGATGGCAGGAGGGCTGCAGGGCGAGCATAGCAACCATCCCTACAGGCCTCTGTGGGGCTCAGGGCGCTGCTGGCTGCGGCGGGTGGGTGCCAGGCGCAGAATGCAGGCACTGCACGGTGCCATGGGGTGCTGTGTGCCCAGCAGGGCAGTGGGCCAGGCAGTGGTGGGTAATTGGTGTGGGCAGGAGAGCTGGACGGGCACGGGGTCTCGGTGCTGGTGTGGGGGCACAGCTGGCGCAGGGCTCGGAGGGAGCTGTGCCCTCCCTGCTCGGGGAAGGGAGCCACGCATATCTGTGTGCCAGTGATGGCAGGATAGGGATGGAGTCCACCCGTCCCCACGTCTGAGCTCCCCGTGCCCCAGGGCTGTGCCCGTCCCATCCTGCTGTGCTCCCCACACCCTCCAAACACGAGGTACCGAGTCCCAGCAAGGCAGCGCTATTTTTAACGGCTGCTTCTGCTTGATTTGAGCTGTGAACTTGTAACGTGTTTATGCTAAAGGGGTTTCTTTTTTTCCCTTCTCCCTTTGTGCTGAGGAGGCAGTGCCAGAGATCAAAGCTTGTCTCTTTGCGTTTGGTGATGGCCACGCGGGACGGAGGGTGGGAGGGTGCACGGAGGCCGGGAGCTCCGCGGGGCAGCGGGAGACATCCCGGACTGCGGGAACGGTGGGGGCAGGGCCGGGTCAGCCGCCTCTCTCTGTCCCCGCAGGTCAGGGAGCCGGGAGCCACGCACGGGGCCAGACGGCATCCGGAGCTCCGCGGAGCTCAGCGCAGAGAGCTCTGAGCGCAGCGGACGTCGGCGGGACCATGGGCTGCCGGCGGCGAGGCACGGTGCCGGGCGCGGCGCTCGGGCCGCCCGCGTGCCGGGGGCTGTAGGTGCGGGAGGCGGGCAGCATGCCCTGCAGCCCCGCGCCCGCCTGCGGCGCGGCATCCCCTCTGCGCGGCGGTGCGGGATGAGGCCGCCCGCCGCCCCGGGCAGCTCCGGGGACGGGCACGGCGCAGGAGCCGCGGCGGCGGGGCTGTGAGCCATGCTCAGCCGGGATCCCCTGCCCTCCGGCGAGGGCGGCCAGGAGAAAGCCATGACGGTGCGCTCGGTGCTGCTCAACCGCGACTCGCCCGACATCGAGAGCCGCCTGCAGCGCCGGCGCAACCGCACGCAGCAGGTGCGCTTCAAGGACCTGGTGGAGGGCAGCCCCCCCCCGGCGCCCGCCCCCGGCCCCAACACCCCACGTGCCTCGCCGCCCCCCAGGGCCCCCCCTGAGCCGGCGGCTCTCTGTGCCTCGCGGCGCAGCTGGCCCCAGGCCCAGCCGTGCTCGCTGACGCTGCCCATGCCCGGGAAGTCCTGCGCCAGCGCTGCCATCCAAACCTCCCCCAGCCTCCAAAAGCCCTTCCCGGCCCCCCGGCCTCACAGCAGGAGCGTCTGCGACGTGGCCGTGGACACGGGGCTGCTCGCCGCCCTGGGGAGCGCCGGCTGCCCGGCGGGAGCTGCGCGCCCCGCCTCGCTGCGGGCCGTTCCCCCGCAGACGCCCGCAGCCGAGCGCGCCCCCTCCCTCGCCCCGCACCCCGCGGCGTGCCGCGTGCCGCCGCCACCGCCCAGGGATCCCCGCGCCCCGTACCCGGGCACGGCCGGGTGCCCCGCTGCCAGCTGCGCCCCCGCGGCCGGGAGCTGCTCCGCCGAGCCCCGCGCCCGGGCCGGCGGGACCCCCAGGGGTGGGCGGGGGCCCCCCCAGCGTCCGGCCTCCGTGCCCTGCGCCCAGTCTCAGCCTGCCTCTGAGCTGTGGGTGCTCGGCCGCAGCGACTCGGAGCGCAGCCTGCCCCGCGGGCACCGCCAGCCGCCCCTCCTTCACCAGCCAGCTCAGGGCAACCCCCCCCGCGACCCCTCGCCACCCCGGCACCGGCTCTGCGGCTCGCCCTGGGGGAGGCCCTGCTGCACCCCAGCACCCGTCCCACCAGCGCCGGGCTGGCACAGCTCTGCCACCGCTGCGCTGGAGACCACACCAGCTGCACTCGGCCATCCGGACACGCAGGACCTCTGCAGCCAGCTGCGGGCTGCCGAGCCCGGCCACGAGCAGGCAGCTCCGGAGAGGCACAAGGGACCCCCGCACGGCGTCAGTGCAGTGGTGCAGCCCGGTGGGCGCACGCCGGAGCCCCCCCAGCATGGGCAGCCCTGCCTCAGCACCCAGCAATCGGAGACGCTACGCCACGTGCAGGACCTGCTGCAGATGGTGGTGGCAGCCAAGGGGACACCGGGAGCCACGGCAGGGGACGAGCACGGCCACACATCTCAGGGACAGGGGGCACAGGGGGACCTGCAGTCCCAGCTGCAGTCCCTGGAAGGAGTGCTGGAGACCAGCCAGCAAACCATCCGCGTGCTGCTGGACGTCATCCAGGACCTGGAGAAGAAGGAGGCCCAGCGGGACGGGTGAGTAGATGGGGCGGCGTCTGGAGGGGTTCTGCCTCTGGGAGTCTGGTGATGGACAGGGGTGGCCACGTAAAGGATGGGAGCCATGTCTCCTTCCGGACATGCTTCCCTCCAAGCAGCTCAGAGCTGCCATCCTGATCTGCTTGGCACAGTGGTTTGGGGTAGTGGCCTGCCAACCCTTGACTCATTCCTCCTGTGCCAGCCAGAGGACGAGGGGAGCAGGGACCCCCTTGGTTCTGCTGTGCCCGCCGGTCAGTGAGAGCAGAGACCCGCACTGTGTGTCCCAGCTATGGGCTCTGCTGCTGCAGATGCCCTGTGGACAGCCCCTGCCGTGCCTGCCCTCCTGCGCGAGGCGTGCCCTGCTCCTCATGCCTGCTCTCACCCTGGGAAGCGTAGCGCTGTATCCAGGGGTCGGTCCCTGAGCTGCCACGTGTGCCCCACAGGCGAGGCCCCACGGCCCGTCTGGTTTGCCCTGGCCGTGGCTCGGGATGTTCCCTTTAATGACCTGTGAGAATTTCCCTGGCTCAGCTATCAGTGAAGCAGAGCCTTTGCATGGGCACCTATGCTGGGAGGACTGCCCAGGGGGCACCTTTTGGCAGGGCTTGGAAAGATTTGGCGTGATTTGTCAGGTTTGGCATGGTTGGGCAGGGTTTGCCGTGTTTTGGCAGGGCTTGGCAGGGTCGGTGGGGCTGGGCAGGGTTTGGCACACATGAACTGCCTGTGTTTAATGTGGCCTGAGAGCAGCGGCGACGGTGCTGATGGGGACCACCACCCGCGCCAGCTGCAGGTGGCATTGCAGCCACACTGTGTGGGAACAGCCTGGGGCACTGTGATGGGGCAGCTCATTAGCTTGGCAGCTCGTTAGTTTGTCCTCACACTGGCAGAGCTGTTGGTGCTGCAGGCGCTGAGCCGGCTGTGCGCACAGCACCGCTCACACGTTGTGTCTGGCACTGAGCTCGGATGGCACCCGTGGTGAGCTCTGCCCTGCCAGATGGGCACCTGCTTGAGTCCTGGCCCTCCTGCCTGAGCGCGCGCTTAATTGTTTAACCAAATTAAACTGCTGCTAAGTGCCTCCTTCCAGGCAGAGCTAATGGAGGATCCCACAAAAGCGTTAGTGAGCGCAGAAGCAGGGCACGGTGCTGAGCCCCTTCCCAGCAGAGCATCCACCTGGCCCTCACCTTTCAGGGCTGCTGAGGGTCCGCTGCCCTGTGTGACATGCACAGGACGTGGGCTGGCAGCGCCCCCCAGCACAGTGCAGCTCCCACCCGCTGCCATCACTGCCGGGCAGTGCCGTGCCTGGCTGTGAAGTGCAGAGCAGAGCCCATCGAAAGGGCTGCTGCACTCCTGCCACCGGGATGAGTCTCCCTGCTGAAGCTGATGGAGCTTCACCGTGGGCAGCTTAATTAAGATCTCAGCTCCATAGACTGCTACAGGCAAACGAGCAAACAAGACGCCCAGAGATAAAAGGAGAGGAGTAGGAAATCCCATAAAGGGTGATCCCAGCGTCCTTCCTCTGTGGAACAGCCCGGCCCCATTGCCGGTGTCGCAGCTGTGGGGTGGCCCTGAGGCTGCTCACACTGGCGGCGCCGCCAGCCCCACAGTGCCCCACAGCATCCCCACATCCCCCACAGTGCCACTTATACAGCGCTGGGTGTGCACACACATATTTATGTGCTTTTAATGTATGTATATAAAAGGTATCATGATCTAATTTATGTGCCAGTATAATCCCAATTGCAAGGTATAATTTGGTACACTACAAGACCCAGTTTCTGCGGGCTGAGAACAACCGTGATCAAGGTCGAGAAACAGGGAAATAGTTTAAGCAGGGAAATGTGACGGGTTTGTGGGACAGGGGGTGTTTTCTCGGCTGCCTGAGGGCCAGGGGAGGTGGGGAGGAGGCATCTGCTGGGGGCCCAAACGCCTTTATTGGGGCACTGTCCCCATAGTGGGGCTGCCCAGAGCTCTGAGCTCTGACAGCAACCATCAGCCTGGTGCTGCGTGGGGCCACGTGGGGCGAGTGCTCAGCACCAGCAGAGGATCTGCAGAGATCTGGGAGGAGGATGGCTCTGGGGCTGAGCTGACCTTTGGGGCTCATCAGCCAGCTCTGCTTTATTTCAGTGCCATGCACCTTCCCTGGAGGAGGAGGATGCTTTGGTACAGAAACATCAAATAAAAAAGATAAATCCAGTGTAGGCTGGTGATTAAGCTGGCACCTCTCCCCCTGCCCATCTGTTGGGCACCGCTGGGCGCTGCAGTGCTGCTGCACAGACCCCACACTGCCCGTGATCCACTCCCCCCATCGTGCCGTGTGTGGGGTGTCGTGGGGCGGCCCTGGGCACGGCGTGCAGCTCTGGGGCGGTGTTGAGATGAGGCTGACGGCATGCAAAGGATTTGGGGCTTCTGCCGTGCTCGTCAGGTTTGCGACCAAGTGAGAAATGTGCTCACGGCGCTCAGCACGGCTCCAAGGGGCACCGCGTGGGGAGGAGGGGGGACGAGCTGGGATCGGGGAGCGGGGCTGGGAGCGGAGCTGCATCCCTGGCTCCCGGCCGCGGTGCCGGCGCAGAGGAGCGCCGTGGGTCCGGATCTCCTGGCTCACCGCACTGCTGCTCTCTTGCAGGCGACACTCGTACCGGACGGGGCAGGACATCGCCAACTGCGGGACGTGCCGGGACTGCGCCTGCATCATCTACAGGTACGGGGCAGCGCTGCCGCCCTGGGGACGTTCCTGCACACGTTTCCTGCCCCGGCCCTCGGCGCCGTGCTCCCCGCTCATAGCGGAAACGCGTCCCTGAGCCCGAGGACGGGGCACAGCACAGCGGTACGGTGCCGGCAGGGTCCCCACGCTGTCCCAGTGCGGGATGATCCGGGAGCCCCGCCGGCACCGCTGCCGCGTCTCGGCTCCTCTTGCAGCGCCACGGGCGCCATGGGCTTGGGCGCAACGGGGCTGGAGGTGCCCCAGCTCCGCTCCTCCCCCCGCGCTCCGTCCCCTCGCACGACCGGGCCCTGCCGGAGCTGCCTCTCGTCGGCGGCTCGTTGCCACCCGAGCCCAGAGCCGACTCCCCGCGGTAGCTCGTGGGGGCCGTCAGCGCTAATCGGGTCTGACGAGGCTGTCTCCATGCGGCACTGCGGCTGGGAGAGATGGCACTGCTGGGGAGGTGGGTCCCGCTGAGGGCTCCCGCCGGGCTGCGCTGCCTCCACGTGAGGGGAAAAGGCTCCGGTGGGACACGGTGGGAGCGGAGCGGGGGGCGGCGGGACGGGGGCAGCTCCACGGGGCTGTGCCGGGTGCTGTGCGAGGGGAGCGCGCGGCCGTGGGGGGCGGCGGCGGTCGGGTGGGCAGAACGGGGACGGGTGGTGTGAGAGCACAGCGGGAAGGGGCCGCAGGGACAGCGGCTGCGCCGTGAGCAGCTCCCCGCACCGCCCAGCACTCGGCCGTCTGTCCGAGCTCACCCCTTCTGCTGGAGGTAGCCGGGCATAACGCTGCCCTCGTGATGTGCGGTGACGCGGGGCGCTGCGCGGCTGTCAGCGCCACGTGCGGTGTCGGCAGCAGCACCTCGCTGATCTGATGGGAGGCGGCTGCGTGGGGATGGAGGCGCTTTCCGGGTGAGGGAGCATCGCGGCACGTGGCCTCCCGTGCCCTGCCTGCTGCGGGGACAGCGGGGGGCTCCGGGGACTCGGGAGAGCTGGTGGTGCTGGTGGGTGATGAGTCCCCTCCTTCCCTACCCGGACCAACGGTGCCGCCGTGCCTCGCGTCGGGATTGGTTTCACTCTCACCCCGGCTCCCCGTGCTGCGGCTGCACCGGGCTCAGGGGCGCGAGGGCAGTGGGGGTCTGTAACCCCAGGGCTTCGTACGGCCCCTTTCCAGGGGCTCTCAGGGGTCTCAAAGATCCCAGCTCCTGCACTGCATCCCGCTGTTCCCCGGCCAGGGCAGGGGCCTGGCTCCCACCCCGGCCAGGTCGACACTCAGAGCATTCTACTGCAGCAGACCCCCAGAGCACACAGCCAGCCTTTACCCCTCCTGGAGTGGGCACAGCACTGCCCCTCAGCCCTGTGCTGCTGCACTCCTACCTCTGGGACTCGGCCCCCGCTGCACGAAACCAAACCAAACCACCCGGCGCCAAAGTGCCACCAGCCCAGGGTGCAGGGGATGAACTCCGGGAATTCGGGGAGGATCCGTGCAGCGGCTCAGCTCTGCAGGAGGGATTTGGTGCATTTGGTGTTTAAGGCAACGGAGCTTGGGTGAGGGGATGGAACAGTAGGAAACGGACAGGGAGCCACAGCCAGGGGAAAAGCAGGGCAGCTCCGAGAGCAGCTTTGGTGCTAGGAATGAAATGGGGAGCGCCGTGGGGTCAGGGCTGTCTGTCTGTCTGTCCCTCCAGAACTGAGGGTCCCTATGAGCTCTGGGTGCAGCGCAGTGCCATGTGTGGGCAGGATATGATTCTATACGATATGACAGTCACCCCGGGCCCGGCCCCGGCCCCCACCCCACTCAGCCGCGCTGCATGCAGGCAGTGGGGGGCAGCGACTGCAGGCTGAGCTGAGCCCCCGCCGCAGCCCCGGCGCCGCAGCAGCGCCGTGACGCCGCCCTTCTCCCCGCAGCGTGGAGCACGACTTTCGGCAGCAGGAGGGCCGCTTCCAGCGGGTGCTGAGCCACATGGAGGGCGACGCAGCGCACAGCAGCCCCACACCGGGGCCCGTCCCCCCCGCCCGGCAGGAGCCTTCGCCCCCTGCAAAGCTGGACGCCAAGAAATCCCGGCGCAAGTGCTTCTGGTTCCTGTGAGCCCCAGCACTGACGCCGGCTCCTGCCTCCTCTCCCTCCCTCTGACGTTAGGGTTTGGGTAGCACCAGCTTTTATATTTTTAACCGTTCCGTTAACCTACTGAAGAACCCGTGTAAATAAGAGGGGGGGGAGCAGCGGCTGTATTGATGGAGAAACCAATAAATTCCAGGGAGACGCTATTTTTGTTACACCCTTTCCTGGCTGTGCGCTTCTGTTCTGGATGCAGCTGAAGCTGCCCCCAGCCTGACATCAGTGCTGCGATCCCATCCTGGCCACAAGCAGCCCCGTGGCACCAGCAGGTCCTGGGAGACCCCACTGTACAGTGGGAGCACCATGAGAGCCCTGCGCCCATTGCCAGGGTGGAGAAGAGCAGGAGAGAGGAGCCCCGGCGCGGGCAGGCTGGGGCCCAGGAGTGCTGCAGCTCTCATAGAATCAGTCACCGAGGTTGGAGAAGCTCTCCAAGATCCCCGGCCCCACCCCGCTGTGCTCACTGACCGTGTTCCCCAGTGCCACATCTCTGTGGTTCTGAACACCTCTGGGGATGGTGACCCCCACCCCCTGGGCAGCTCTGCAGGAGGAGAAATTATTCCTAAAATCCAACCTGAGCCTCTCCTGATGCAATGTGAGACCACCTCCCCTCCCCGAGCTGCTCTCTGTCCACTGAGGCCGTTGTGTGCTGGGGTCACCGTGCAGCCTGGCAGTCCCTGCAGCTGCATGGGATGGGGCTTCCCGTCCCTGCACAACTCAGGGCAGGAGCTGACCCCCCTCTGCTCTGCATCTGGCCAGGCCCCCGGCTGCAGGATGCACCAGCTGACTGCATGGGGAAAGAATTCAGCAGCTGAAATATTCCAACCTGCAAAAGGAGCAGCTCAGCATCGATGCAACGATGGCTCTGGATCAGAGCGGTCAGCAGCAGCAGCAGCCCAGGCTGGGGGCTGCAAGCAGTGGGGTGAAGCCTGGGACTGTGACAGCACCATGAAAGGGATGAACTAAGGTGAGAAAGCTGCCAGACAGCATTTCTGGAGCACAGCAGGGCCAGAGCGGGGGAAGAGGAGCGCGCAGAGAAAGTGAGGCTCAGCCAAAGCTCTGCTCTCCATCTCCCCGCGTTGCGCATCAGGCCGTGCTCCGGCAGCCAGCGCTGCTCGTTATCTCTGTCACAGCCCCGTAGGTAGCTTCAAACAGCTCTTTTTTTGCTCTCACTTCCTCTGGCACTGAATCATGCATTCTGAGAACAAAGGCTAAAAGCGAGATGATACCAAACCCAACCCGGCACGCATCGCCTGCCTGAATCCACCTGAATCACAACCGGCAAGAGCCCACCCACCCAGACTGCTGGCACAGTCTGGCACAGCCTTATACAGCCCAGCACAGCCCAGCACAGTCTGGCACAGTCTGACACAGCCCAGCACGCCCCAGTACAGCCCAGCACAGGGCTACTTGCAGCCAGATGTTTAGGAGGGACAGCACCCGCCACCATCTCAGCAATGGGGCCACTCCAGGAGCACAGAGATGCTGTCTGGAATAGCCCCAGAAGCAGGCAGGCCCCTCTGCCAGTAGCAGCAGCACGGCCAGTGAGAAGGAAGGTCCCATCCTGCCCAGAGCACCTTGGTTTAGCCACATATTTATGAATGAGAGCCAAGCACGGGATGGCAGAACCACAGGTTTGCCCCAGAAAACCTCCCTGGGCATGGTGCATGGCACAGTGCATGGCACGGCACGGCACAGCATGGCACGGCATGGCACAGCATGGCACGGCACGGCACAGCATGGCATGGCACGGCACAGCATGGCACGGCATGGCACAGCATGGCACGGCATGGCACGGCATGGCACGGCATGGCATGGCATGGCACAGCATGGCACGGCATGGCACAGCATGGCACGGCATGGCACAGCATGGCACGGCATGG
>JAPSGF010000211.1:40112-65836 GCA_035772895.1 Perdix hodgsoniae | reverse complement strand
CATGGCATGGCATGGCACAGCATGGCACGGCACGGCACAGCATGGCATGGCACAGCATGGCACGGCATGGCACAGCAGGGCACGGCACGGCACAGCATGGCACGGCATGGCACAGCATGGCATGGCATGGCACGGCATGGCATGGCATGGCACAGCATGGCACAGCATGGCACGGCACGGCACAGCATGGCATGGCATGGCACAGCATGGCATGGCATGGCACAGCATGGCACAGCATGGCACGGCACGGCACGGCATGGCACGGCACAGCACGGCACGGCACAGCATGGCACAGCATGGCATGGCATGGCAGTTCCCCATGGCGCTGCACCCCAGATGCCACCAGACCCACCCCCTTGCCCCACACAGCCCAGCGCCATGTGCCTGGCCTGCTCCACACGGCCTGGTTGCCCACACTCGCACACAGCACGTTTCCTCCTCCCGCATGATGAAACCACTGCACCCAGTGCAGCTGCTCTGCCTCGGCCGTGCTGCAGCCTGCCAACAGCTCAGCACGAGGTGAGCATCCCAGCGCGCTCCTCCCATGTGGAAAGTGAGGAACGCTTGTTGGGTCCGATCGCTGTTTCCCTGAGAGCACAGCCCAAAGCCCCGCTCCTGCTTCCAGACGAGCCTCCTGCATCGCAACACCCCGCGTGCTCCTCCCAGCGCTTCCCCTGCTCCGCGACCTGCTTCTGCCGCATTTCCTCCTTCCTTTTTTGGGCTTCCTCGTGCATCCTGCCGCGTTAAATACCCACAAACCCACCCCCAGCAGCTGCCGTCAGACACCGCGGCACCGCCGAGGAACATTCGCCGCCGGCTCCCCATCCCCACACCGCGCAGCCCCTCCCTCACTTCCTCATCCCCGTGGAGGCGGCGCGGTCCCACGCCCGGCGCGGGCTGTGGTCACTCACCCTGAGGCTGTTGTCCCTCTCCAGGACGATCACCCTGCGGTTGACGGTGTGCAGCAGCCGCTCCAGGATCAGCTGGACGTGCCTCTTCTCCTTCACCTGCAAGGCACGGGGTGTCAGGGCCGCAGTGGGTGGGGTGGGGTGCCGGCGACGCGCATCTGCCAAGCGACCCCGAGCCGGGCCGGGGGCGCCCCTTGTGCCACACGCAGCACCCCGGCCCCTGAGAGCAAAGGCAACTGCAGCCCAACGGGCAGAAGCTGCTCGCACGGGGAGCAGCCCCGGCACGGGCTCCTGCTCTGCCGCAGCTCCCCGCTGGAAGCTGCAGAGGTAGCAGGGCTTTTCTTCATGTGGGCACGGGAGGAACCGTCCCCATGCTCTCAGCAGGGCCCTGCGGTGCTGCTGGGCAGCCCCGGCTCCTGCGAGGTGGCTGGGATGTGTAACACAGAGCGACCCCCGGGAGATGTCAGGGCTGGTGGCGTTGGCAGTGTCAGCAGAGACCCCGAGCTCACCATGGGGCACAGCACAGCCCAGGGCAAGGAGCGCACATCCAACCCAGGCTGTGCCTCCGTGCTCCTGAGCTGCAGCTCTGACACCCGTGGCTGCCGCACAGTGCCCACAGGGAGCTGGGAAGGGGCAGAACTGGGGCACCTTCGGCTGAGGCTCCGGCACAGGTTGCCAAGGAGGCTGTGGGTGCCCCAGCCCTGCAGGCATCCGAGGCCAGGCTGGATGTGGCTCTGGGCAGCCTGGGCTGCTGGTTGGTGACCTGCACACAGCAGGGGTTGGAATGAGATGAGCACTGTGGGCCTTTGCAACCCAGGCCATTCTATGATCCTATGATTCTATGAGACTTCCCCTGGCTGCTCCCCTGTGCACAGCCTGTGTCTCCTGTGCCAGCTGGCTCCGCTCACTCCTTCATCCATTCATCCTTCCCAAAACTTCTGCTTAGCAGCTGAAAATCCCCACTGCTCCAACTGCATGCTGCACACTGAGACCCTGGCTTGCAGAAATGTGCAGAGCAGATCCCATGTGAAAGGGATCCTCGTCCCTCCAACAGCCTCTCAGAATGCACTTGCACCCTCAGCACGCACGTTTCTTTTTGCGCCTGGCTGTGCCCTCCCCACACAGGGATGCAGTGCAGTGCGGTTGGTGGCAGCCATGATCCCCTCCACCCAACTTCAGCTGCATCAGGAGCGCAGCCCACACCTTCTGCAGCTTTTGCTTTTGTCTCGGACTCAGTGTCCTCTTGCTGCCTGCTGCCTTCTGTCCCTGTCCTCCAAGCGAGGCACATGCCGGCCCCTGGCAGCCCCAGGTGGATGTCGTAAGAGCATAAGAGCACTTTGTTCCCAATGCAGAGACGTACTGATGAGATCTCCTGTAGGAAATCCTACTCAAATCTCAGAGATGCCCTCAAGAAAGCAGTGTGACAAAGTGCTGCAGGGTGTTTCACTGCTTCTGCTGTGTTCCTGAGGTCAGCTTTCCAAACGTGACACACTGCTCCGTCATGGGACACATTGAGGGGGGTCACAGACACCTGGAGGGCACCCAGACACAGCCCAGGCTATGGCACAGGCACAGCTGCCAGCATAGGAAAGCAGGCAGAGGCAGTGTCCTGCTGGGCTGAAGCACAGCTCTGTGCTCTCCTAAACTGCTGCAGGAACGGCTGCACCGGGAGCTGCCAGGACACCCCAAGGGCTTGCAGGGTGGCAGAGGACATGGCCCAACAGGGGCTGTGGGGTGGTGTGTAGCAATAGGACAGGGCACAGCCACTGTGGCACGGGCATGGCTGCACCCAAGGCATCAGCCTGCCGCTGCAGCTGGGCTGAACCTGCCGAGGTTTCGTGGCTGCAGCATCCCGAGCCCCAGAGCTGCCCCAGTGCCCAGCCAGGCTGCCTTGTAGCACAGCCAGTGCCCAGCACAGGGGCAGCCAAGCAGAGCGCAGAGCACGCTCACAGCACTCTGGGTCCCAGTGCAGACACCGCTGGAGGTGTGGGGGGATCTGCCCTCATCACCTACCGCAGCAGGTCTGGGACTCTTTGGATGCTCATGGAGCAGCTATAGGGCTGTCTGGGCAGGCAGAGTCCCGAGCAGCAGCAGGGGCCTCAGTTCAGTCCCATGGGTCGAGAGAGCAACCCCTCACCCGCAGTGCTTCACTGAGGGAAATCAGAGGTGAGAAGTGACGAAAACCTCGTGGAAAACAGGCGATGGCACAGAGCACTGCTGAGCGAGCACCGTCCTCGTGCACACAGCCAGCTGGGTGTGGGCTGTAAGGGCTCACAGCACAGCCTGCAGCCCCCTGCCCATCAGTCACTGCTGCAGGAGGCTCCTCCATCCCCCAGCAGCACAGCTCTGTGCACAGACCCCAGGTGACAGCCCCAGTCCTGGGCTGGGCAGGAGGTGCACGAGGCTCTCCCCAGCGTCTGGGTGCCCAAATTCCCCCTGCAGGCCCCAGGACCGGCACTCACCAGCTCCGAGCCGCCGCGCTCCCTGTGCCGGTCCTCCTCTGCTCTCTGCAACAAACAGAGCACTGGAAATCAGCGCAAAGCCTGCAAGGACGGCACTGTCCCACCACAGCCACCCCAGCAATGAACCAGCAGCCAGACGCGTTTCCAAGGTGAAGCCAACACAGAGCAGGAGCAGCGGAGCGGCTGGGCGGTACCTTCTGGGCCGTGTACAGCACCTCCAGGATGGTGCTGAGCAGCTCAACGCAGGCGTCCTCCTCCTCGCCCCTCTCTATCAGGTCCTGCAGGACGGGCACGGCCATGCGCAGCAGCAGGTCCCGGCACTCTGTGGGGCAGGAGGGGGTGTGGGGCTGGCAGTGGGCACCCACAGCTCCCCGCATCGACAGGGACTGAGAGCACGGAGGGAGCGCAAGGCATCCGGGCTGCAGCCTGGAGTTCTGGAAAGACTTTAAATCCTAGTGGAAAGGCTCCGAGACTTTGCACTGCTTCTCTGCTAAGGGTGCTTTGGGTTTGACTCAACAGATGGAGACTTTCTCACTCAAACGGCCCCTGGCTGCCAGGGCTCAGCCAGCGCTGCCTCCGCACGGCACTGCTCAGCTATCGAGATAACCCTACAGCCACGTTCTGGCAGCCCTTCCTCCTTGCAGGCAAAACGTAACAAGCCCGCTCCTTTTTCACCACCTCTATCAGGAATATCAGTAGTTGGGTAGTTGGATTGGATGGCCTTCAGGGCCTTCCCCAACCTCAGTGCCCCCGTGGCTCTAAGCGTGAGCTGTGGAGCCACACACAGCATCCTTCCCGTTGGAGAGCAAACCACCAACATCCTCACCCTGAAAATCATTGCTGCCACCTCTCTACACTGCTTTTCTCCCTCCAAGCCCAATTTCCTCTGCAACACAATGTGTTTTAAAACGGCTCTTGGAGTTCAGTACCGCAGCACCAGGCATTGGCAGCCTTTGGCAGCAGCTCTGGGAGTTCCCATCCTGCAGACACAACCCAGCACTGCTGGAGCAAAGTGGGGGCAGCAGGGTGGGGGGACACATCCCTGTGCTGTGCATCGCAGCGTGGGCTGGGCTGTGCTGCAGGAACCCACACTGCTCTCACCATAGGACTGGAAGACTTTGCTGTTGACGATGTCGGTCAGGGACTGCAGCTTCTGCCTCAGCAGGCGCTGGGGCTGCAGGTTGCCGATGAAGTCCCGCAGCAGGACCCTGCCATGCAGAGGGGAATTAATGAGCACCAACCATCAAGCCGCAGGACCTGGCCAAGGCCAGGACAAGGCCAGGCTGTTCTGCAGCCCCACGCACTGACACCCCTCTCCTTTGGAGAAGACAATGGGAGAGCACTGCCCTGCCCCCCGCTGACCCCTGCCAAAACTGAGCCAAATCCCCACGTCTGCACGGGAAGGGTCTGAGGAGGCACTGCCCACCCTGGGGGCAGCTGGGGTGGGTATCACTGCAGGTGGAGTGGGGCTGGGCCGGGACACTTACCCCAGCACAGAGGCATCAAAGATCCCAAAGACGTCCTCCAGGATGGAAGGCAGATACTTGAGGGCCGCTCCCTGCACAGAGACGAGGCTGCTGACCATGTGCCCATGGGGCGGGGTGGATGGACAGGAGGACAGACAGACAGACATCAAATAGACAGGGCGGTGGCCACTATACTGCCCACACCCTGCACCCAAAATCACTGTGATGGCACCTGTCTCTCATTGTTTCCAGTGGCCCTAGAGATGCTCCCAGCACCAGCGGCACAGCTCGGGCCAGCAGCACTCAGAGCTCTGACCCAAAGAACTGCCCGTCCCTGCAGGATGCCTCTCCATCCCTAATTGCTTTTTTCCCCTTTCTCTACTGAGAAGATACATATTAAGAAGATTAAAAAGCAGTTATTTTAATGCATTCATACAACTCTAATTTTAAACCAGAACACTGCACAAAGCTGAGCCGCTGCTTGTCGCACGCGCTGCCTTGGTTATCTCATCCAGTCACATTCACAACTTCAGAAAAAGCATCCCCTACATTTGATTTCTTTATTAACCTCCATGCTTAGCCAAGCTGGGATGATTAACTTCCATTTTTCTGCCACTCCTTAATTTTGCATTGATTGCACCCTCCGAGGTGGAACCGCAATCGGTGGTCAGAGAGTCCCGTCAGAGAGGCATGGCTGTGGCTGGGGCTGTGTGCCGTAGGGCCAGCAGTGGGGCACAGCTGTGGGGAAGGGGCTGTGTGCCACGGGGATCCCGCAGTCTGCAGCTCCGTCCCACCTCAAACCTCAGCTGCCTTAGGTGCAGAGCAGAGGAGGGCTCTGGGAACAGGACCGGCCCAGCGCTGGTGGGGTGCCAGGGGATCCCGACTGCTCCCCGTCCCAGCAGCACACAGGTTTGTCCCTGACCCCATCCTGCCCAGCGCTCCTCGTCACACCCAAACGAGGCTCCTTCCCGTGGCACAGAGCAGTCAAAACAGTGCAAAGCCCCAAAGCCTGAAGTAGTCCAGCAGAGCAGCGCTCCCTTCACGGAGGAGGTGGCCTTCCCGGGAGTGCTGCAGCTAACGAGCTATTATCAGCCCTGCCTGTGCTGATCAGATAATTGCAGCTCTAACGACAGGAGTAGGCAGAGCTGCGTCAGCCGCCGGCAGATCCCGCGGGCACCGCCGGCGGTGATGGGGGTGGGGGCGTCCTTCGGGTGGGGAGGGGGCTCTGAGCAGCGGCTGCGTCCACGCCGAGGGACGCCGAGGTTCCCCCTGGGAGCCGCACACGCGGGGATGCGCTGCGGGCCGGGCCGGGCGCGGCGCAGCGATGGGGCTCTGATGGGGCTCTGATGCCGAACAGCGCGCTGTGCCCCGGGCCGGGGCCAGCCAGCATCAGAAACGCCCTCGTGCAGAAATAAGCTCAGATGAGCTCCCCTAAGAATCGCTCCCGACTTGGGGCGAGCTGCGTCTGACGGGCGCGTTGCCATAGCGCCGTCACCAGCCCCGCTGCCGCCGGAGCGCGGCCCGCACCCACCGCGCACCCGACGCAGAAAAACGGCCGCGCCGAGGCTGAGAAGCGCTGCCGGGATTCGCCCGGACAGCGGCACGCCGAGGGGCACCTGCGGCCACGCGGCGCATCGTCCCGGCACCCAGCACAGCCCCCTCGGGCGGAGCCGCAATGACGTCCCCGCCCGCAGCCCCGGGCCGGGCGCTCTCTAAGCCCGGCTGCGGGCAGATCGCTGCCCGGCCCCGCACAGCTCCCGCGTTCTGCCGTTCTCATCGCCGCTATTCCCGACCCGAGCAGGAGCTCAGCTGTGGGGATGTCGTGTCCGGAGAGGCAAAGGCGGGTCGTCCTCTGCTGCACCTGGACGGTGCCGCTCCACGCTGACGTGTTTGCAAAATTTGTTTCCTTCAGGCCCGACTCAGTGCTGAGTGATGCACAGATCACTCAGGTGAGCTGTAAAATTGCAGGGAGTGAGGTTCCGTAGCACAGAGCATCTATGGGGCAACGGGACCGCAGTGGGAACGAGGGGAGGGAGCCGTATTTGGATGAGGTGATAGGGTGGAGGGACAGCCCCCTTCCTCACAAAGACTGCTTCTGTTATCAATCCTCAAACTATGCGCTTTAAAACATGAGTTAATCTGTTGGGCCTTATCTAAGAATGCCCCGACGCAGTGCAACGCAGAAACCACAGGATCAGCATAGAGACAGCAGTGAAACAGAGAGAGAGGCTGTGCCATCCCAGCCAGGAGCAGGACTGCAGCAGGGAGCTCCAGCTCACCGCTGGCTGCAGCACCACGCACCCAGCCGGGCGCACTGCCTGGCCGCCCATCCATCCATCCATCCATCCGCCCATCCATCCATCCATCCATCTGCCCATCCATCCATCCATCCATCCGCCCATCCATCCATCCATCCATCTGCCCATCCATCCATCCATCCATCCGCCCATCCATCCATCCATCCATCCATCCATCCATCCATCCATCCACCCATCCACCCATCCATCCATCCACCCATCCATCCATCCATCCATCCATCCATCCATCCGCCCATCCATCCACCCATCCATCCATCTATCCATCCATCCATCCATCCATCCGCCCATCCATCCATCCGCCCATCCATCCATCCATCCATCCGTCCATCCATCCATCCATCCGCCCATCCATCCATCCATCCGCCCATCCGCCCATCCATCCATCCATCCGCCCATCCGCCCATCCATCCATCCATCCGCCCATCCATCCATCCATCCGCCCATCCATCCATCCATCCATCCATCCATCCATCCATCCATCCATCCCTCCCACCTCACCCCCACCACCTGGATCAGAGCCGGAGCCCCCCGCCATACCTGGGAGAGCAGCGTGGGCCCCTCCAGAGGGGATTTCATCAGCTGGTTCAGGGTCTGGAAGAGCCGCTGCAGTGAGCGCTGGAACTCGGCCGTCTCCTTCCCCTCGTAGAGCCTGCAACAGCCAAGGGTTACCCTGTGCCACCACCACTGCCACCACACTGAGCCATGTCACCAAGCGCCACAGCTCCATCCTGAACAGCCCCAGGGAGGGGGACTCCACCATCTTTTCCCACTTCAGCCAGAAACCTGAGGCTGGTGAGGCACTGGTTGCCCAGAGGTGGTGGTGCCCCATCGCTGCAGACCCCCAAGGTCAGGGGACGGGGCTCTGAGCACTGATGAAGATGTGGAAGTCCCTGCTCACTGCAGGGAGTGGAACCAAACGCCTTTAAGGGTCCTTTCCAACAGAAACCCTTCCATGGTTCTTCCATGGGTCCCTTCCATCCCAAACCCTTCCGTGATTCTGTGGTTCCATGACTCGCAGCCAGCATTCTGACCCCACACAGCAGCAGAGCGACCCGGATTGCAATTTCTGCTCCCCAGCTTTTTGGCTGAACCTGCTTTTTTCCAAAATGATGCTTCTTTGCTTTTTAAAGTTGCGATTGGGTTGTTCTGCTTTCAGATTCATCTTTCCTTTCTGGTAAATGAGCCCAAGGGAACATGCAAGGAAAATAACCCTGATGATTTGGCCGAGGCATCTCGGTTGATCTTAAACAGAGCATCCACTGAACAACTGCTGTGTGCAGCCCTTGGTCAGCACTGCAATGCAACCATAGCTGGGGCGAACTGAAGAAGTTCCCCGCTCCCACTCCATATGCAGCCATTGGGAGTGGGGCTCCCAGCACTGCTGCCCCCTCAGGAGCCCAAAGCTGCACCTCGGAGCTGCGCTCAGCCCAAACCCAGAGTTGAGGCCAGGGAAGGAGAGCAGCCCGTGTGCCTTAGGATCAGCAGGATGAAATGAAGGCCTTGCACGGCTCCGCTCTCACAGGAACGATGTCGTGAAATGAGCATCATTAATTGGAGATTTATCCAATTTCTCACGTAGTCCCTTTTTAATGCTCCCCCACAGCCATCAGTTTTCAAGCCGAACACCACAAACTCTGGCCCGCAAAATTCCAGGAGGGCAGGGACGGATACAATGCACTGCATGAACAACTTGAGAGGAAGTATCAGCACTGCTTTCTGACCTTATATGTGTGCCACAGCTCAAACCAGAGCACCAAAAGCAGTCATTTCACGTCCCAATGGGCCGAGGTAGCACCGCTGTGCACCATGCAGCAGATGCAGGCGGCGGTGCGCTGGGGTCCATCCCTGACCCCTGGGCTCAGAGCGTCTCACCAGGAGCCCAGCAGGGCCCACCACGGCCCCAGCCAGCAGAGCAGGGCCACTGCCTGGTTCTGGCTGCAGCAGACGTCACTGAACAGATCCAGCAATCTGCAGTAACTCGTTGTAATTACAATCTAATTTCTTCCAATTACAGGCTGTGTACAGAATTTAGCACCGTTTAAAGAATTGGGGAGATCTGAAGAGCCCATGTTGTTCCACTGTTAAGATCTCAAAGATAAAGGAATGATGGATAAAAACTACATGTCTTTGGGGACGTCTTTATTCTAACGCTAACTAATTCATACAGCTGTCTGCAAATGCTCCATAGAATTAATTTGCTGCGCCAGAAGCCTTACGAGCTGGGGATTTGCCCTCTCCTTCCACCCAAAGCAAACGGGTGGGTTCCTCTGTCTGATGGAGCCGTGGGGCTGCATCCACCTCCACCTGCAGCCTCTCCAGCACAGCAGCTCAGCACAGCGCTCCCCACCTCCAGCACTGCTCTGCACAGAGCACATCACCTCTGCTTGCTGCTGGGGCGGCTCAGTTTTCAGTGCCCCATACCAGGAATGAAACAGGAACAGAACCTGCCCTTCCTGGTAACTGCTTGGCAGCGTTCTCAGAAGTTTCCACCACCGGTGATGCACAGCAGGCTGGGGGTGCTGTCTGTCCCACCACAACCCAAGAGGTGAGAATGGGAACCCAGCGCCCACGGGGTACAAAGGACACCGGGTCCTGGACAGCCCTGGATGTCCCGGGTCCGCTTTGCATTCACGTCTCCCCAGCAGCACCACGAGGGCTGGGGGCCGCGCAGCCCCTCGTGCTGCCGGCACAGAGCTGCACCTTGCAGAGGGGTCAAGCTGCCAGGATGAGGACATCGAGGGCCGCCCTCCAGCTCCCGGGGCGGGCGGCAGCAAGGGCAGGTTTGTGCGCTGGGCTGCCAGGCCCCGAGATGCGCCGGCTGCCGGGGGAGCATCGCTGTCTGCAGCAGGGAGGTTTGTAAGAGCGCATTGACAAAAGCCATCTGTCAGGAGCGGCGGAAGCGCAGCCAACGCCGCCCTGGGGCAGGAGTTTACTTCTGACCTCTGCGTGTCCCTTCTGGCCCTACTTTACACGATGCTGTGATTTACACACACGAGAGGAGATGTTATTTCCCGAGGCCGCCGCAGCGGGAGCCGCACGGAGCACCGCAGGGCAGAGCGGGGCCGCAGCACCGGGGGGGAGCGGGCTTCGTGAGCGCACGTCCTCCCGCAGCACCGCCTCTCGGCCTTCCCCTCCCCGGGCACAAACAGCGCTGCCGACCCCCGCACCAGCAGCAGCGGGGGAAGCCCCGCACGTGGCAGAGGACGGGCAAAAGCTCCGCGGGAGGAGACGCAGCGCTGCGGAGCGCAGCCGAGGCCAGTCGGCACGGCAGCACCCGGAGCCGCGGGTTCCACCCTCAGCCTCCCCGGCTCCTGCCGTGCGCCCACAGCGCACAGAGACCCCGCGGGACCCTCCCGGCTCCTCCCAGCGCCGTCCCCACACACGTGGCACTTACTGGGCAAAGAGGTGCCGGGAGCGGACGATGAACTTGAAGATGTACTCCAGGGCCTTGAAGGTGCGCAGGAGGGGCTCGCAGGGCTCCCCCCGGCTCGCCTGCTCCACGTACTGTGTCAGCACCCCGATCAACTTCCTGCGGGATGGGGACGCGTCAGGAGAGCACGGCGCTTCCCCACCGCGCTGCCCGGTGCCGAGCCCCGCTGCGGCTCCTGCCGCCCCGTCCCTGCTGCAGCCCCGGCGCTCCATACTCACTTGTAGGCGAGCGTGGCACTGAAGTGCTGGCGGATGTACGCCTCCAGGACGGCATTGAAGTGCTGGAACTTCCTGTCAGCGACCAGCCCCACGATGAACACCTGCGGAGAGGCCGCGTCGCTCAGCACGGGGCATCGCCAGGCGCCAGCGCAGACACGGGGAGGGACCCGGGCGCAAGGTGGGCAGCACGCCCATGGTCGGTTGGGTCCTGTGCCGAAAGCTCGGCTGGGAAACAGATCCCCCGCTTACCAGGGCATCAAAGATGAGCGTGTCATAGACGTCAGTGTCCGCATTCTCCATCATGATGGAGAACAAAGCATCCAACGTGTCCTGGAGGAACTGCGGGGAGGAGACGGCAGTGAGGGACCTCCAGCACAGAGCTGCTGCTGTCCCTTCACAGCTTTTCTCCTTCAGAGGCGTCCAGCCCATTTCCAGGACCTGCCAGCTGCCCGCTGTGTGCCAGCAGCCCCTCTCCTACCTTGATGACCTCCCCTCCATCCACATGCATCAGCTTCTGCAGGTTCCCCGCCAGCAGGCTGGGCTTGGCCCGCCACTTCAGCAGCCCCAGCAAGTTCACTGCAGGGAGGTAGGAAAGATCAGCACAGGCTTTGTGCACACCCAGGCTCCGCATCACGGACCCCAGGCACTGTTCTGCCCCAGGCAGCGCTCTGCAAGGGACGAGATGCAGCTCCTCGTGCACCCCAAGGACATGGAGAGCCGTGGGTGGGGGCCAGCTGTGCCTGCACCAAACACTGTGCACTGTGCCAAAGGATGCAGGGGGACGGAGCAGCCGCCCTGCTCATCCTACGCTAACCCCAGCCCTAACTCTAATCCAAGCACCAGCCCTAATCCTAACCCTAATGCCAGCCCTAACCCTGCCCCTTTTGCACTCTGCAGCTGGGCCACCTGTGCCAGCACCCCTTTGGGGCACCTTGCCCCCCACAGGCTCAGACACAGGATGGGTGGGGGCCCCGCAGCCCTTGCAGAGCCTGCACCCTGCACCCAACTTCTGCACAACATGAGCCCAGAGCAAAAAGGGAAGTGTGCAGCTGCTTCTGACTTCTCTGTATGTGTGTGTGTGGGGGGAGGGGGTCCAGACCCCCGGTGCAGCTGTGGGCACACGACATGCAAGCCCTCAGCCCTGGTGCTGCAGGTATGTAAGGCACCAGTCCAACAGCACGCAGCCCACAGGGCCAGCAGCACCGCTGTAGCTCAGCGCGCTGCAGTGGTGAGAGCGTGGCTGCAGCTGCCACGAGCAGCTCTGAGTGCAGGGGCTGCTCAGCACAGACACCTCCTGCTTTCGCTCCCACGGAAACGTAACACTCCACTGACCGAAGGGTGAGTGCTACAGGGGCTGCAGTCGCACTGCAGGAAGAGAAGGAGCTGAACCGCGGCAGCCCCAAACCCCGCTTGCACTGAACCATACCGGTCCCAAACCCAATCTGCGAAGCAGCACTGAGTCACCGCGTGCTGTGCTGTGCACCCCGAGCACCAGGAGCCCCACTGCGGTGTCCCCAGCTGCGTCACTGCGTGCGGCACACGCAGAGCTGAGCGCTCCCAGCCGCCAGCCCTG
The DNA here is from genome assembly GCA_035772895.1 of Perdix hodgsoniae. Classification (NCBI taxonomy): domain Eukaryota; kingdom Metazoa; phylum Chordata; class Aves; order Galliformes; family Phasianidae; genus Perdix; species Perdix hodgsoniae. The sequence continues at coordinate 53,461 of JAPSGF010000211.1, read as the reverse complement.
CACAGGAGGCACTGCGCTGTGGGAGCAAAGCAGCGGTGCGGCTCCTCAGCATGGACCGAATGCACACAGCCCAACTGCTGCCAACGCTCCTGCACGGCTTTAACCCATGTCTGTGTGTCTGAGGGACGGGCTGCTGCTGCTGCTGCTGACATGCAGTGACACGGCGCAGAGCACTGACCCATCGCAGGGCACAGAGCACAGCCCTGGCTGCTCCTCGGCTGCACGCACACCGCACGGCCCCGCAGTGAGCCCTGCTGGGGGCACAGCGTGGCCCTTTGAGCCGCCAGGGCGGGCACCCTGCGCTGCCAGCTGGGCTCTGTTTGCTTCGTGGAGCCGTGTGCATAAATGCCAGCACACCACGGCTGCCCGCACCGATCTGTGCTGCTGCGTCCCAAACCGTTTCGTACGAGTCAGAAATCCTCTCTAAACGCTGACGTGCCGCGCTGCTGCCCGACCAGTGCGCTGAGCAAAGGACCTCGGGGCTGAAAGCTCCAACTGCGCAGCAACAGATCGCGCTTCAAAACACGGCGCCCCAATTCCCGTCGTGATTTCGGAGGTCACACAGCATTCAGCAGCAGCACTCGGCAGCTCCTTCCAGCTCCTAAACTGAAGGCAGCAGCTCGGCTCCCTCAGGGGCGTGAGCAGATTAATTACCATCTGCAGGGCTCTGTGCAGGCCAAGAAGCTGCTCGCTGCCTGTGGCTGCCGGCAGGGCTCAGCTCAGCACAATGCGTGCAGCTACCTGCAGCCTGCAGCTCTCTGCTCACACTGCCCTGCCTCGGAAAAGCAATCCACCGCTAACTCGGGAGGGCTCAGGAGAGCGATAAGCCAAAAGACAACCTTGATAAAAACAAAGCGAGCAACGCTGAGTGGCAGCCCCGAGCCTTGAGCAGCGCGCAGAGGCAGCAGTGAGCGGTGCCACGTGGCAGGGATGGCAGCCGCAGGGTGAGATGTGGCCACCGTGCGCTCTGCCCATCCGGGGGACAGCAGCCCCGGAGCTTTGGGAGCCTGGAACACTGCAGCAGCCCGGGGACTGCCATTCCCCTCAGGAGCGCTGGCGATGCCAAAGCAGGATGTCAGTGCTCTGCACTTCTGCCTTCCCCGCACTCTCGGCTCTGCAGCATCCCCTCAGCCACCGGTGACAGCGGTGAGCATCCTGCTGCACACAGCCCCAGCCACCCCCAGGGCTCCAGCACTCCCCCTGTCCTGGCTGTAAATCACTCTGCAGCTCTGCTCCCTCGTAACAAGGGGATAACAGCAGCCCCCTTCCTAACCAGCCCCTGCGGATAGAGGCGTGCAAGCTGTATTTATTCCATCTCTTTGGGAAGGAGAGCAGGCCTGGTCCTGCTCCCTGCCCCTGAGGACACACAGGCAGCACAGGCAGCAGAGCCAGACAGACCCCCTCCCAGGGCAGCGTTGCTGTGGGGCACAGGTGGGAAGGGACAGATGGGGGTGGCAGGGTAGGCGCACAGGGACCAGTGAGCTCAGCACAGGGACGCACGGCTGGGCTGTGGGGCACAGCCACGTACCGTCCCATCCCCTGGCACCACCCATCAGAGCTCAGGGAACAAAGCACCACCTGCTCGACACCTGGTGCAACGACCCGGGGTGCTCACTGCTGCCATTCCTATCGGATTTGCTCTTAAAGAGGTTCCTTACTTTCAAGCATTACGGCGCCCACCGCCAGCAGCACAGCCAGCAATGCCCCCAGCCAGCACTCACCATTCTGGGTCAGCTTTGTGGAGCAGACGAGCGTTGAGATCTGGAAGCTGTCCCGGGCTGACACAGCCAGGCCTGCCACGCTGCCACCCACCCGGAACGAGGACCCAGAGAGGAGCCGGGGCTCCGAGGGGCTCCTGGTGGAGGGCAGCCCCAGGTAAGAGCTCGCGTCCTCCAGCTTCCTGCTGTCCCCCTGCAATACAGCACAGCTCACAGACATGCATACAGCTGTGGGGCGGCTGCAGGGCAAGGGAACAAGCAGAGCTGCAGGTGAGCGTGTATCCCCAGGGCAGGGAGCCAGAGGTCAGCAGCTCCGGGCTCTGAGGCATCACTGCAACCCAGAATCAAAGCTCCGAGGGCTCCTCTGAGCTTAACATGCACAAAGCAGCTCGCAAAGCTGCTTCCCATAGAGCTCCACGGGGACCTGTGTGCAGGGAGAGGAGGCTGCGTTCCAGCTGGTGCAGGCGGGGGAGATGGCAGCAGCTCAGGACGAGGGCAGCAGCGAGGGCTGCGGGGCTGGAGCAGCAGCCAGCAATGGAAGAGCTGCATGCACAAGTTGCACCACGGGGGTGGGCACCCAGCAAGGCCCCTGCGCGGGTGGGACAGGCTGAGGAACTGCTGCTGCCACCATTATCAGCAAGGACACGGCCCAGCAGTGCCACCCACCCAGGGGGACAACAGAGTCCCACAGACCACTGCTGCACAGAGCTCTGAGCTCAGCAAGGAGCTTTTGCCTTTACCCCGATTGCCACCCTGCCCAGCAAACTTCTCTTCTGAAGGTCAGAGACCGCAGGATCGTTGGCTTGCTTTTCCCCTTGGTGCGTAAGCCCTGCGCCCGCCTGCAGGCCAAGGGCAGCACAGCCCCGAGGGGGTGGGTGGGCTCAAACCCTCCGGCACGAGATGAAGAGGTCTGAGGAGCCGTGAGGATGGAGCTCACGCTCCTCTGGCAAACAAAGATAAAGATGAAATATTTTGTGCCTCCCGGAGCGCGGTGCTTGCTGGGAGGAGCAGAAAGCTGCAGGACGGGAGGGCAGCACAGAGCACACCAGCACTGCACAGAGGCTGCGGATCTGCTGAACGCAGCGGGGTCAGCGAGGGCAGCAGCAACTCTTTGAAAAGCAGAAAGTGCACACAGCAGGGAGATGCGGAGGCTTCGTCTGCTCCAGGATGCCCTGAAGGCAGGAGGCGCTGCTGTGCGGGGATGCGGCACAGGGCAGACCCCAGGAGAGCGCGGCTGCAGCAGCACGTAACGAATTCGGGTGCTCTGCCCAAACAGTGCGCAGAGGAAGGATGAGAAAACAGATCTTAAATGCGTTTTTCTTCTGGGGAAGAAAAGCACAACTCTCTGTCGGCACCGCAGCTCAATGCAGGGAGGTCGGGAATCAGCAAAATGAATGAGCAGCAAGAAGGGCAGCGCCGGGCTGAGCTCCGGGCGGGCAGCACACGGCTCGGGGTGGGCCGGCCCATAAGGGATGGGTGGGAGGACAGGCGGGGGCTGCGCCGGCAGACGGGCAGCGACGTGCAGACGTGGGCGGGACCACAGAAGGGACAGCAGTGTCGGGACACAGCGCACAGCTGTGCCACGGGGGTGTCGGGGGGCTGCTGCTGGGGCACCGCACGGCAGGAGGAGCGCCGAGGCGCCGGGGCGGCTCATGGGAAAGGGCAGGGATGTGAGAATGGAGAGGAGGGACCCCTCTATGGTGCAGACAGCAACGGAGAGGGCTGGATGAGGCTGCGCAGCCTCATGGCGGCTGAGCGTTCCCGACCCACGGGGACCTGTGTGGCAAACTGGGTCTGCCCAGCGTGGTGGCAGTGACCTCCAGGAATAGCAGTAAAACCACAGAAAACTTCAGCTAAATGCTGGGGGCTGAGGTAGGGAACCACCTCCTGCATGCTATCGGGGTGCACAGGGTAGGAGCCCAGGGTGCAGCCCCACTGCTCCCATGGCCGTGGCAGACTCAGCTCCCATCACAGCACAGGACAGCACCAGCTGCATGCCTCAGCCAACTGCGCCTCTCCTAACCAACAGCGAGCCTTCCCTCCTCGCATTTCCTCTGTGCTCTCAGAGGAAAAACAGACCCAGCAGTTTTAAGCTGACAAACCCCGGTGAAATCAGGTAAAACGCAGCAAATCCCTCCATGAGGACACTCCCTGCTGGGGCTGACACATCGAAGTTCCTTTTCCTAAACAAAACTTGGCACCGCTGATGCGCACGGCGTGGTTAGAGATGATGTGTGCAGGGAGCCGTGGTGGGGCCCACGAGGACAGGAGGAGGTGGGCTGGGGACCCTGCACACGTGGCTGCGGGCACTGTCCGGGGCCGGCACAGCCTGCTCTGCCCTACCTTGTACAGGATGAGGTCGTGCTCCCCATCACGTAGCGTGGTGCCATCAGGGCGCATCAGCTTCACAAAGGCCATGGAGAAAATCTTCTCGCTTTTGTCTTTAGCTGGGAGAGAAAAGGGCACAGAGGAGGTGGAGGCAGTGCAGGGGAAGGGTGGTGCAGCCGTGCAGGGCTGCTGTGCTGAGGCCATCGCTGTCTTCCACCAGAGCACCACGAGATGCACTGATGCATGCAGCTGTAGCAACTGTATGAGAGTGAGAGGGAGGGAGAGAACACCAAAAACTGGGGAGCAGAGGGGAGGTGGGGACTGCATGCCTATGGGTTTGGGGCAGATAGGGTCAGACCAAGCACCCCGGCACCCTCCCTGCAGCCAGGGCATGCCAGGCCACCATCATGCCCAGCACTGCAACTCCTACGCCAGCCCACAGGAAGGTGCACAGAGCCGCACCATCTCATGGCCATCCACCTGATTCTCAGCTCTGCAAAGCAGCTGACAGCAGCCCTTCTGCTCCCTGCAGCCCACGGCCACGAGGCCCAGGCAGTCAGCACAGAGCCCAGGAGCTGCTGTGCAGAGGCAGGGACATCCCGAGGTCTGTATCTCCGCATGACAGCTGGGACAGAGCAAACCAGGGACAGCAGCTCGCTTCCTCCAGGTCTCACAGCAGCCCCGGTGCGTCCCCACAGCAGAACAGGACGAGGGCTGCTTGTGTGGCTCCTGCCTCTGAGCCCCAGACACAGCCAGAGCCCCTCCACCACAGCCCAGTGGGACCACGAGCAGAGCAGTGCGCAGAGCAGGGCTTACTGTCGCTGGAGGAGCGGTGCCTGAAGGTGAACCGCAGGTGGGTCTTGTGGACATCCTCAATGGGAACTGCAATCTGAGGGAGGAGAACCCACATCAGCGCAGCAGGGAAGGGGCTGGGCAACTCAGCCAGTCCTGACCCCCCCTTTGTGGGGGGCTGTGAGCTGCCACGTCCAACCCCACGCTTTGATGTGGACCAGCTCAGACCTTCACCGTCTCCATCCACCGCTGGTGCCGCTGCTGGTAGTACACCACGGAGCGATACTCGCTGGCCGGCTTGTCCCCCGCCCCGTGGTAAATCACATTCTGCAGAGAGACGTTCGTGGTCAGCTCCCAGCAAGCTTTCCACGACTTACAGATCAAAGGACGCCAAAGGCACACCCCTGCTAACCAGCACAGACGGCACCAGAGGGTTCCAGAACCCCCACAGCTGCCTCGCTCCCGCACAGCCCAGGCAGTGTGGGGACGTGCTTCGGAGCATCCCTTCCCAGCCAAACGCTGCCCCGTCCCCATCTGCCACAGCCAGCGCTGCCGCAGCCTGCAAGAGGCGGTGGGAAGGGACACACGCAGCTCCGGCAGTGCTCAGGGCTGGAATTCCACCTCCCCACGGGAAATTCATTATCACAGGCAGAAAGAGATGGGGGCTGCATCTCCGCGGAAGCCCAGCAGGCGCCTCGCTAATTAACAACCTGTTCCCACAGGCCAGATAAGAACAGTTTGCAATGAAAGCAAACACCCTGGAAAAGAGACGAGGCAGCAGGCGCACGGAGGTGGGAGAGGCTGGGTCTGTCCCTTCCCACCACCTTCCCAAGGCTTTATCCTGAAGGACAACCTCAGGAGCACCACTTTGCCACCAGGGCTGCTCCAGGCACAGCGCTGCTGCCCCCGCCCCTCCTCCTGCTCAGGGATGCGTGGGGCACCCACTGCTCACCATACCTGCACCACACTGCCCGACTCATCGCAGACGCACACCGTCACCTCCACGTTCTTCTGTGTCTTCTTGTTCCCCTTGTCGAACTCTCCCTGCACCAGTGTCAGGTAGATGTCGTTCCGGACGTCCCCTGGAAGCAGTGCACTCGGTGAGCCGGGTCCCACTGCAGCCAGCACTGCCAGCCCACGCTCCTGCCTCGCCTCAGGGTCGGCACCAACACGTGCACCAGGCTCACACCCACTGCCCTCCCCGAACCCCTGCAGGGCACTGCTGCTGTGCCCGTCTCCTGAATCAGTGATGCACTGCAGGATGGAGCAGGACGGTGCTGCTCCCTGCTTGCCTGGCATGATGACCTCCGGGAAGCCCAGCTTGCGTGCCACCACCGTGCTGCGGTCCACGAGGTGCGGGTGGTCCTTGCGCACCTGGTTCAGGTCTCCCCACAGCATCTTCAGGGACAACCAAAACCCTGTGGGGAACAGAGTGAGGGATGTCAGCCCCATGGCTGGCACCAGCTCGGCCCAAGCCAGCCCACGGCGCAAAGCTGCAGCCAGAGCTGCTCCCCCGGGGCACAGCCCTGAGGTGTGCTGGGTGAGCGATCCCCCCCTGCCCCACAGGGCTGATCCTGACTGCCAGCACAGCTCCAAGCACAGCCCTGCTGCACGCAGGGGTGTGATCACCACCTGTGGCTGCTGCAGGTTTACTGGGTTGGGGGGGGGGGGGGGGGGGGGGCGGTCTGCTACCTTGTCCTTTGTGGTTGATGTCCTTCCCCTCCACTGCTTTCCTGATCATGTTGTGAAGGAAGTCGTTCTCGGCAGCCGCCCTGCCAGACACCAGGAGGAGCTGGGAGGGCTCACACAGCACTGCTGCTCTCCACCAACAACAGCAAAACAAATCGGACCCCCACTGCTCTCCACCCGCCTGCTGCAAAGCCCCCATAGGGAGGTGCAGGAGGCACCCCGGCTGGTTTGGGATGAACCACAACACCCTCCTTGGTGGGGCTCCAGGAAGGTCCGTATCCCTCAGCATCTCACGGACCATATCAATACCCTTTATTCTAACTCCACAGGGCTCCTAATCCTGGTTACACAGCGCTCCAGGGACGCACAGTCTCTTTGCAAAGCCAAAGCTCCCAGCAGTATCTGCTTTCTGTTTCTGGCACTCCTGCTGCCCCGCTCACAGCCGTTCCCATGTCATCGCTGTCCCTGTGCCACCATTGTCCCCATGCCAGCCCAGCCACCAGAGCACTGCCTGCCCTCAGCCCCAGGACTCACAGGTGCACAGGGATGAAGTGCTGCTTGTCCTCGTCACTCTCACACTTCCCCTTGGTGATGTCAGTGATGTCCATCACTGCAATGGTATAGACGTATAGACACAGCAGCCGTGGACGCAGCCCCATTGCCACAGACCCCTGTGCCAAACCCTCCTGCACACACACAGGGACTGCTTTGTCCATTCTGCAGCCACAACCCTGCCCTGTATCCCAGCACAGATCCTGCGATGCTCATGGGGATGTCACCACGGCCCACAAGGACCCCTCTGCCCCCTGGTGCTGGGTGGCACCGAGACACACGAGGCTCTGGGCAGGAACTCATGCTGTGCCTGCAGTTCTGTTGGGGGTGGACCCGGTGCCATGGCAGGAAGGGCTGCCACAGTGTCTGTGCGGCCACGCTGGTGGCACCCCCGCCCTGCGGCAGCCCCAGGCAGCAGGGACAGGGCGCTGCACCGCGGCACCAGGACCATCCATCTGCTCCCTCCCCAGAGACACGCTCAGCTCAGAGCGCAATTAGCTGCCGGTATGTTAATAATTCACCTGGTAATTACTTCGTGGCCAAGATCCTAGTGCACGCTAATTGGCCAATTAAAATCGATAATTTCCTACCAAGCCCATCCGAAGAGGATCAATACCCAGAGCAGCAGCATTTGTCAGGGCAGGGGGGGGGTGTGGGAGCTCCTGCACTCCCCTCTCCATGGGACTCCCTGCTCTGGGGGGCTCTGCTGGCACCACCTGCGTGTCCCAGCCAGTGCAGTGATGGTGATGGGGAAAAGTGAGCACAGAGGGAACAGGGCAGAGCAGTGAGGGTGGGCGTCTGGGTCTGGGTATAGGAGCTGCCCATGGGGTTGGTGTGGCGCTGGGGTCCACCCCAAGCCCCCCTCACCCGAGATGCCGAAGGGCCGCCGCAGCCCAGTGCTGAGTTTGCGGCTGAGGGTCTCACGCAGGTCCATGCGGCCCACCCGGATGATCTGACACACCAGGAAAAGCCTCTCCCGCTTCAGGTCCTTGCTGCCCAGGTCCTGGGGGCACAGCAGGGTGTGAGCACTGAGTGAGGATGCTCTGCTGCCAGGAGAGCACGGCGAGCTGCGGCTGCCCGGGAGGATAACTGGAGGTGCGGTTAGTGGGGTGCAGAGCTGCTGCAGGGCTCTGCTTTTGGGGCCAGGGATCGCTGCTGCGCCCCACAGAGGGCACAAAGCTGCTGCGTGGAGCCCGGGGATCGTGCGCACAGCACAGCGGGGGCTGATAGAGATGATGGCGCCAGGGAGTCCCCGTGGCACGGACAGCACGGCACAGCACCTCGAGGTGGGACAGGTCTGACGCGGTGCGAGACCTGGGGAGCAGCCACACACCCCAACTCCAGGCACTCCGGTCAGACCAGATCCCATGGGCACTGCCCCTGTGGGGCTGCGGCACGGGAACGCGGCTCAGGGACGCAGCGCCAGCCGCAGGCAGGGATCGGAGGGGAGCGAGCGCTGGGGGAGTTGGACCGTGCGGCTGGAAGTGCTGATGCTGCTCATTTACATTGATTTCCTGGCTCATCTGCATATCGATGGCTCGGGCCGTCCTGAGGGTCAGCGCGGCTTCGCCCGAGCGGCAGAAACCTGCGCAGTCAGCAGGAGCTGCTCCTCGCCCGGCTCCCTGCAGGCAGCCGAAACCGGGACGAGCCTGGCTGCGGGGTGAGGGTGGGCAGGGGGCCGGGGGAGGGCATGGAGTGGGGCGCAGGGGGACGGGACAGCCGGGAGAGAGCGTGCGGAGGGGCAGAACCGGGAGCGGGATGCACGGGGAGGATGTGGACGGCGACAGGCTGGGGGATCCCCGCACACGCAGCGCCCCAGTGCGTCCCAAACGCCGCCCGGGCGACGCCGGGGCTCACCGTGAAGATGGCCCGGAGGTTGTTGAGCAGCTCGATGTCCCGCGGGACGCCCGTACTGGCCCAGTGGATCACGTAGCTCTCGCTGGGAGGGAGCGGTGTGAGCAGCCCGCAGAGGGGCCGGGGCGCCCGGCACGGACACGGAGGGCACAGAGGGACGGCAGCCCGGCCCCACAGCGCTGGGGGAGCACCGCACCTGATCATGCGCTGCTCTCCCGGGTCGTACAGAGCCATGAAAAGCTGCGCCTCCTCGCCGATGTTGCAGACGAAGTTGCGCACGCAGAGGTAGAGGCTGTGGGAGGGCGAAGCCGCCAGGCGTGCGCTGCAGCCCGGCTGGCTCTGCTGCGAGCTCTGCGGGGCACGAGGCTGCTCAGCCCCACGCGCAGCTCAGGGCTGTAGGGCACGGCTGCGTGCAGCGCCACGGGCACGCGGCACGTTGGGGTCGGTGCCACCCTCACCGTCTCCTCCTGGATGCGCTGCGTGACCGTCTGCGCCGCCCTCCTGTGCGCCTGGAAGAGGCTGATGATGCTGGTCCTGTCGGGGTCCAGGATGTTCTCATCCTCGTCCCGCACCACCAGGTCGAGCGCCAGGATCCTGCAGAGGGGGGTGAGGTGGGACCCAGAGCCCGGCTGGGCTATATGTGGGGCTGTGTGTCCCTCTAGGACCTGCGGGCAGGGGGCTGTGAGCACAGCATGGGCCAGGACAGTCCTGGAGATCACAGCCAGCAGCAGAGCAGCGGGGTGGGAACAGCAGCAGCAGCAGGGATGTGTTCTGCCCCAGCCCGGGCCCATCAGCAATAGCTCTTGGCGAGGCGGGTTGCGCAGCATTGTCCCTGCCACCCCGGGTCAGCGGGGACAGGACAGCCCCATTCCCCTCTCACTTGTTGCCATAGTCGATCTTGCTGGTCACCTCCTTCTTGAGCTGCAGAAGCTCATCCTTGGGTAGCGTACCCGAGAGCAGCTGTGAGCGCTGCTCCATCAGCTCGTACATCATCTGCTTCACGCTGCAGTACCGCTCCACCTGCCCTGTCTGTGGGCAGCACCGTGCGCAGGGTCACCCCCAGCCCCGCCTCGTCCCCGTGCTCCCCCACCCCCACCTCCCCTCACCACATAGAGCTGCTTCCAGATGGCGGCCCACTCCCGCAGCGTGGTGGTGATCTCCTGCACCATGGGCATCTCAGCGGGCACCACGCTCTCCTCCGCCCTGGGGAGGGCACAGAGCCCTGCAGCGCCCGCTGCCAGCGCGGGGCTGCCCCCCTGCCCCACACCTACCCCCTGCGCTCCACCACCGCGCCCTTCAGGCAGATCAGCGAGGCCGGGAAGATGCCCTGGGGAGCAGCAATCATTGGTATCCATAGGCACGGGCCGGGGGCTTCCCGAGGAGCGAGCGCCCCGCAGGGGTCCTCATCCCCTCAGTGCCCACAGTGGGTACCCCCACAGCCAGGGCTGGGTGAGCCCTCCCCCGTGCCCCTCACCTACCTGGGCAGCCCTGTTCCTGAGCGAGTACCCACGGTACCAGCCTGCAAGGGAAGGGAGGGGGTCACCGTGAGCCAGGCTTGGGGCCCAACAACCCCCGTCCGAGAGCAGCTCAGCCCCAGCCGGGACCCCTTACCCTCGGATGCCTGCAGGATGTGCACCGTCTCCCCAATCTCGAGTGGGAGGTGATGCTCGTTGGCACTGGGGAAGTTCCACACGGCTGCAGAGAGGGGCCAGGAGCTGTGAGCAGGGGCTCCTCGTCCTGCCCCCGCCCAGCAGAGGCCCTGAGGCCATTCACCTCTCACTCGGCCCCCACATAGGGTAGAGCCACCTCTCCAGGCATCACTCAGCCCTGAGCTTTGGGGGTCAGAGCACGGAGTCCCAGCCCTGCACAGGGTGAGCAGCAGCACGGGGTGCTTCCTGCTGCAGCAGCGGCTGCTATTTTTGCACAGTGATGGCTCCACTGCGGCTCCGGGAGGGGGCAGCCCTGACCACAGGACGGGCTGCACCCTGCGCGGGGGACCGTCCCTACAGACGTGCCCGCAGCTGGTGGCTCCCTGCTGGGACCCTGCTCACACCTCACCCCATTAACTCAGCCCTCCAGCCTGCATCCCAGGGACTGCAGTGCTCCCAGATCTGCATGGCTCATCCGGGACCCCCAGCTGGAGTCCCATGGCCATGCTGGCTCCTCGCAGCTCCAAGGGCCCTCAGCTCTCCACAGACCCCTCCTGCTCTCTGCACGAGGACCCTGCACAGCCCCTGGCCCCAGTCCTGTTCACCCCCCTGCCAGGCCCAGCCCTCCCACGGGGCCCAGCCCAGGGGGTCCCTGGCAGACCTCCCCCACGGCACAGGGCAGGGGCTTGGGAAACGGCCCCTCCAGAAAGGGGAAGAGGCACAGAGCAAGGAGGGCAGGAGTGGTGTAAAGAGAAGTTCCTCAGGGTGCTGCAGGGAGGCTGAGTGGGGCCAGGGCAGGGATCGAGGCTGCCATGGCTCTGCCACAGCCGCTGCAGGGACCAGAAGCAGGGACTGGGAGCAGAGCCCCAAGTTGGCCCAGGGGCAAATGGCAGGGCTGGCTCTGGGCTGCACAGGCACCTCCCCACAGGCAGATCAGACATGAGCAGAGTCCATGGCACCGGTCACTGATGAGCTGAAGCGCCCTGGAGCTGAGCGTGCTTCAACATCCAGGCTGAGCCCAAATCCCAGCACAGAGGGGAGGACAGATCCCGCACCAAGCCTTGGAAGGGTGCAGCCTCAACGCTCTGCCCTGGTGCTCGGCCCCTGGCTCCATGACTTCCAGCCCATCCCATCGCCAGCCCTGCAGCCCCTGTCCCCGACCTTCCAAAACCAGCGGGGCCCCGGCCCCCGACTCTCACAGCTGAGCATCGCCACCGCCCCGCCCCAGCACTGCTCACCCCGCAGCCCCCGGCTCCCTGCGCAGCCACAAAGGCCCCACTCACCCACGCCATACTTCTCCTCCTTGGTGGGCAGCCAGGGGGCCATGGCCAGCCGTGCAGCACGGGGACCCGAGGCGCTGCGTGGGGCGCTGGCAGTTCCTCCTGCCGTGCTCCCCGGGTCACGTGCAGCCCACCGGCTTGTGCAAACCTCTGCTTCCTCAACCCCCAGCCGGGCGCCGCGGGGCCCAACCACAGCCCAGCACCCCGCCGGACAACGGACGGCCGAGCACGGCGCTCCCGCGCTGCCCACGCCAGGACTCGAGCCGCGTGGTTGCCGGCTCTCCCCGCGGGCTCGACGGGGCCGCCCGACCCCGGCGACGCCGCGGTGCCCGGAACAGAGACGGCGGGCTGGAGCCCGGGGCACAGCGACCACCACGGGGCCGTCCGCGCCCCCGGCTGCGGCCAACCCGCCCCGTCCCTCAGCGCAGCGCCGCTCACAGCTCGGCAGGACCGTGCCCAGCGCTGCTCTCCTGCAGCACCCAGCGGTCAGGGAAGAAACAGCTCCGCACCGCCGCCTTCCTTCCGCTCTCGGTGCCCGGCTCCCCAATTGCGGGGAGCTCACAGAGTCACAGAACGGCCCGGGTCGGAAGGGACCTCAGCGATGACGAAGCTCCAACCCCCCTGTGCCACGCAGGGCCACCAACCCCCACCTCTCCCAGCAGCCCAGGCTGCCCAGGGCCCCATCCAGCCCGGCCTCCAACCCCTCCATGGCTGGACGGGGCACCCACAGCCTCTCTGGGCAGCTGTTCAGCCCCTCCCCGCTCTCACACCCAACCACTTCCCCCTGACACCCAGCCCCAACCTGCCCTCCCTCCATCCCCACCATCCCCTCGTCCTGCTCTCAGCTCCCCTTTCCCACAGCTGCCTCCCCTCCTGGCTGCAGGCTCCCTTCAGGCCCTGCAGGCTGCAATGATTCACCCCGCAGCTCCTCTTCTCCACGCTGAACCAGCCCAGCTCCCTCAGCCCGTCTTTGCAGGGAGGCGCTGCAGCCCCGCTCATCTCTGTGCTGCTCCGGCCCCCTCCATCAGCCCCCTGCCCCCTGCACTGCAGGCTCCAGCCCTGGTCGCGGCGCTGCAGACGGACTGACGAGCAGCGCAGCGCGGAGCACAGCAGGACCACCAACCACCCCCGTCCCTCCGCCCAGCCCCCCGACGGCTCCGCGCTGCCCCCCGCCCGCAGCCCGGGTTTCCCACCCAGAGGCGGCGCCCTGCCGACCCGACGGCGCTCCGCCCGCGCCCCGCTCCGCTCCGAGCCCGGGAGGCTCGAAACGCATCCGCAGATTCGCCACGAAACACCGGGCGCGGCCGAGCGGAATAAAAGCGGCGCCGAAGGCCTTTGGGTTTTCATTGCAATAAAACCCCGACGGCTCGCGGGCGAACCGCGCTGCAACCGAGCGCGGCGCCGGGCCGGGCCGCCCCGCAGCCACACCTGGCGGCGCCGAGAGCCCCGGTCTGGGCGCCGGGCTCGGGACGCCGAACCGGAGCGGT
>JAPSGF010000211.1:15449-39712 GCA_035772895.1 Perdix hodgsoniae | reverse complement strand
GCCCCGTGCGGGCCGCGCACCCCGGGCCCCGCCCCGCCCGGCCCCGCAGCCGCCCGTTGCCACGCGGACGCCGCCCCTAGCAACGGGCCGCGCGCCGCCGGGCGGCAGGGCCGGCGCTGATTGGCGGCTGCCGAGGGTCACGTGACGACGCCGCGGTCACCTGACGCCCGTTCCTGGCTGGGCCGAGGTGGCGGCGGCGCGCGCAGGTGAGCGGCGGCCGGGCCGGAACCGGAAACGGAACCGGAACCGAACCCGGAACCGAACGGACCCGCGGTGCCCCCTTCCCTTCGGGCCCACCCGCTGCCCACGCCCCCCTCCGGTGACCCCCGGCTGTCCCCGGCCTCATTCGTGCACTGTGCGCCGGGTCGCTCGGCCCGGCCTGAGCTTCTCAGCGCTGCGCCTCCGTGTGCCGCCATCCCGTGTGCCGCCATCCCGTGTGCCCCCCCCCCCCCCGTCCGCCCCCCCCCCCGTCTGCCCCCCCCATCCCCGTGTGCCCCCATTGCCGTGCCCCCCTCTGCCCCAGCCTGCCCTCATCTGTCCCCATACCCAGGCCGTGCCGGTCCCTGTCCCAGACCCTCCCAGCACCTCACGTCCCACTGAGGGTGGCTCAGCCCCAGGTTGTCCCCACTGTCCCCACGCCCTGCAGGCATCAGGGTGTCCCCGTGCGACCTCCCACCTGCTCTTTGCAGTGGAAGCGCCATGGCCACCGGCGGGGCCTCGAGCTCCCCGCCCCGGCAGAACGGCACCGATTCGGTGCTGGAGGACGAGGAGGAGGATGAGGACCCAGCCCTGGGCTGTGACGGGGACCTGGAGGTGAATCCGTACGATGGCCTGCCCTTCTCCTCACGTTACTACGAGCTGCTGCGGCAGCGCCGGGAGCTGCCTGTCTGGACCACCAAGTACAGCTTCATGGAGCACCTGGAGGGCAGCAGCGGCATCGTGTTGGTGTCCGGGCCCCCTGGCACAGGCAAGAGTACACAGGTGAGTGGGAGGGCTGGGGCCGTGCTGCTGCTGAGATGGGCACAGGGCTGTGCTGTGCTGTGCTGCTCCCTCAGCAGTGCCATCCCTCCTACGTGGAGCGGCTGTGGTGCTGCTGTCAGGAGACGCCGCGTCCTGTGCTGGGGCAGCAGCCCTCCCACACAATGATCCTGTTGCTGCATGAACATCCTCAGCCCTGGGCTCTGCTTGCAGGCCTTGATGCAGCGGATGGCCCCATGTGTGGCATTGCCGGCCCCATTGCGGCGGGCAAACAGCACTGAGTGCAGTGCTGGATGTGCCGGGGCAGGAGTGCTGGCTTCAGGCAGTGCCTCTGCGTGAGCTGGGGAGGCACTGCCACGTGTGTGTTGGGAGAGGGTTGGGACTCTTTCTGGGCTCGGTGTGATGGTCAGGGATGGTCAGTCTGGGGGTAGCTGGCACGTGGTGCCAGGATCGGGCCTCCCCATGGAGCAGGGGTAGCGTGTCCCATCTGTGCTCCTTTGATACAGCACCTGAGGCTGTCGTCATGCAGACTTTGTCCTGTGAAGGTATCGCCTGGAAGCTGCAGGGGTAACCATGGGCCTCCACGGGGCTGGTTACTGTTTGGATCAAAGCTCAGCAGCTGCCAGTCACTGGGTTTATCAGGGTGTTGGCTGCAGGGCTCTGAGCCACAGGGTGCAGCTGTAATGCAGCGCTCAGCTGAGGTTCAGCGTGAGGCACAGCCCAGCGAGGAGCCTCCTTTAGGGGGCTCACACAGTGCTTAGTAGCTCTGGGGCTGGGCTGTCATCAGGTGCAGGAACCACGCGGATCCTGGAACCACCACACCTCCAGCAGATGGGGAGACACAGCCTGATTGACACGGAGCATCTGATCCCATCCTTGGTGTGCCAGCACACTGCAGATTGATGTTCTGCCCAAAGGGGAAGAGCTGATGCTCAGGCTGCGCCCCTTTGCTGTTTCTGTGGCTGACTGTGCTCTGTGCTCTGTGCCAGTTCTTATGAGGAGGGGGGCAGTGAGCTGTGCACAGCGGTGATGGGCTGTGGGCACAGCCAGGCACACGGCTGGGGGCAGTGGTCCCTGTAGAGCTGTGTGTGGGTCTCTGCAAGTGGCTTTGGAGGCAGATTTCTGCCACTCGAGGGCACCTGTCTGCAGGTCCTGCACGGTGCAGGATGTGGGCAAGGAGCCCGGTGTGTTGCAGTTAAATGGCAGGTGTGTCTGGCTACAGGAGGGGAGTAAGGGGCCGGTTCAGAGGAGCCCCATCTAACATGGACTGAGGCACGTACTCTCCAGTCACAAACTGAGCATAGCAGGACTGGAAACGTGTGGAAACAGGCAATGGGGAGTGATGAGATGAGGAATAATTTCCCTGCTAGAAAGGAAGTGAGCAGCCAAGACTTGAGTGGGAGTAAGAAGCGATGAGATAGAGAGGCAGAGGGTGGTTGTCCCGTGTCTTTAATGCGACGATCAGGCAGAAAGCTCTGGACAGAGGGTGATGAGGCTGTGCAGCTCACTGCAAAGGCAGCGGTGGGTTCAGGTGCAGCATTACCAGGGAAGGAGCACCTGCGAGAGGTGCTGGGCGCCCCTGCATCGCTCCACCGCAGGAGGCCCTGCGGCACCGGGGCTGCAGTGCAGAGGGCGCCGCGGGCGCTGCTCAGGATGGGTGCGGAGCTCCCAGGCCACCGACCAGCGCCGTCCCCTCGCAGGTCCCGCAGTGGTGCGCCGATTACGCCCTGTCCCTGCAGTTTGCACATGGCCTGGTGGCCTGCACCCAGCCCCACAGCCTGGCCGCCCTCAGCCTGTCGCTGCGCGTGGCCGATGAGATGGACCTGAACCTGGGCCACGAGGTTGGCTACTGCGTCCCCCACGAGGACTGCTGCACCACGGAGACCATCCTGAGGTGCGGGGCTGGGGGGCGCCGTGCTGCACGGTGCCGGCGGTGCCGTTCTAATCCCGCTCAGCTCCCTGGCCGCGGCGTAATCATTTAATCCTCCCTGGCCTCATTAAGGGAGCCGGGCAGGGCGAGTGCTGGGTGGGAGCGGCACGCTCCCCTGGGGATGTCTGCAGGCACAGCCACCCCCTGACGGGCCCGGGCCGCGCAGGTTCTGCTCGGACGAGATGCTGCTGCGGGAGATGACGTCGGATCCCCTGCTGCGGCAGTACGGGGTGGTGGTGCTGGACGAGGCCCAGGAGCGCACGGTGCCCACGGATGTGCTGCTGGGGCTGCTGAAGGACGTCCTGCACCAGCGCCCGGAGCTGAAGGTGGTGGTGGTGACCTCCCCGGCCATGGAGGAGCGACTGCGTGCCTTCTGCGGGGATCCCCCGGTGGTGCGGGTGCCCGGAGCGGGGCCGTCCCCACAGCTGCTCTACAGGGATGTCCCAGCCCACGGCCGCGTCACGGCAGCCTGCCAGGCTGTGCTGGACATCCACCGGCGGCAGGAGCCCGGCCACGTCCTCCTCTTCCTGGCCAGCGAGCAGGTGGGGCTGCAGCACCCCGTGCTTCGGGCTTTTGGGACATCGCTGTGCCACCAGCATGGGGCTGGGGGGCAGGACGGCTGGAGGGGTTCCCTGTCTGTAGTTCCTGGGGAATTGACTGAGATGGGAGCTTGGGTGTCCCCTGGGCTGGGGCAACTCAGCTGTGGGCACGGTAGGGCCCGAGGTCTTCCACCAGGGCAGCCAGGTGGGCACAGCCCTGTTTAGGGTCTGCGGAGATCCTCTGGGCACTGCTGCGACATCACTCGTGGCCCTGTCCTTCCTGCAGGAGATCACTGAGTGCTGCAGGGCCATCCAGACCGAAGCTGTGGCGCTGAACCCGGGGCTGGGCCCGCTGCTGGTGCTGCCCCTGCACCCCGGCGTGGGCCGTGCAGCACAGAAGGTGTATGAGGCACCAGAGGAAGGCAGCTGGGAGCGGCGGGTCATCGTCACCCACTGGCTTGGGGACTCGTCCTTCTCCCTGGGATCTGTGGGCTTTGTCATCGACACGGGGCTGGAGCTGCGCAGTGTGAGTGGGGATGGGGGTGGGGGTGGGGGTGGGGATGGGGTGGGGATGGGGATGGGGAGCTTGGCTCTGCTCTGAGGCAAGCTGAGAGCGTGGGAAGAGGGTCTGGGTTCAAGATCATCTGCTCATCCTATTGCCTGCCCGGGGACACAGCCCAGACCTTGCTCTGCACCGTTGGGGATCTGTGAGCTTTAGCACAGGCAGGGGCTCACCTGTGCCCCCTTCCCGTGGGCTCACCCTGCAGGTCTACAACCCCCGGATCCGTGCAGAGTCCCAGGTGCTGCGGCCCATCAGCAGGAGCCAGGCAGAGTCACGCATGCAGCGAGCTGCTGGCAGCCCCCAAGGTGAGCCCCCCCCGGGCCACATGGGGAGCAGTGAGTGCTGGTGTGCTGCCCTGCCCCTCCCTGCTCACAGCCCCTCTCCCACAGGCACCTGCCTGCGCCTGTACTCAGAGGCCTTCTATGAGCAGCGCCTGCCTCCCAGCCCCGCGCCCCACGTCAGTGAGACCAGCCTCAGCCGCCTCGTGCTGCTGCTGAAGCGCCTGGACATCGCTGACATGGGCCAGTGCGACTTCCTTGACAGGCCAGGTGGGGCTGAGACAGAGTGCAGTGGGGCGGGGAGGAGAGCTGGGGCCATCTGTGCTCCACGCTCCCTCTGGAAAGGGGTGGAAGTGTCTGCAGCAGCAGGGCCGTCTGCCCTCGGTGGCACTGTCAGCTGTCTGACCTCCCGCCCCAGCCCCCGAGTCGCTGATGCAGGCGCTGGAGGACCTGGACTACCTGGCTGCCCTGGATGACGACGGGAACCTGTCAGAGGTGGGGATCATCATGTCGGAGTTCCCCCTGGACCCTCAGCTGGCCAAGGCTCTCATCGCCTCCTGCGAGTTTGACTGCGTGGACGAGATGGTCAGCCTGGCGGCCATGCTCACAGGTACGGGGTGGTGCTGCTCTGCTGCTGGCCAGGGCCACGATGCAGCCCCCGGGATCCAGTCCCTGTGGTGACCTCTCCTCCGCGTGTCCCCAGCTCCCCCCTGCTTTGTGACTCCTTCCACACGCCTCGAGGAGGCTGTGACGGCACGTCGGCGGGCCCTGCTCCACCCAGATGGAGACCACTTCACCCTCATCAACATCTTCAATGCCTTCCAGCAGCGTGAGTGCCGGGCAGGGTTGTGACTGGGGCCAGACAAGACCCCCGCGCACATCCCACAGCTCCTTTGCTTCTGCCTTTGCTTCTCCTGTGCTCAGCACAGCACTCCAGAGCCTCAGCCTGGCTCTGAGGGGTCCCAGCCGCAGCGCGGGGTTCTCACGCAGTCCCTGTCCCGCCCTGCTGACCCCTCTCTCCCCGCAGACAACATGGATGAGGGCTGGTGCCGCAAACACGCGCTGAGCAGCGAGGCGCTGCGCCTGGCGGGCATCGTGCGGGCAGAGCTGCTGGAGGTGATGCAGCGCATTGAGCTCCCCGTCTCACCCCCCGCCTTCGGCACCGACGCCAACGTGCTCAACATCCAGAGGGCGCTCATCTCAGGCTACTTCCTCAAGGTGGGCTGGGGGCTGCGAGGGGCCCGGCCGCGTGCGGTGTGGGGCACGGCCGGGCAGCGCCGTTCGCCTCCCTCTCGCTCCCCAGGTAGCCCGGGACATCGATGGCTCCGGCAACTACGTGATGCTGACGCACAAACACGTGGCCCACCTGCCCTCCTCCTGCTGCTACCTGCTGCGACAGCCCCCCCAGCGGCTGCCCCCCTGGCTCCTCTACCACGAGTTCACCATCTCGCAGGACAACTGCCTCCGCGTGGCATCGGAGATCCAGCCCCAAATGTGAGGATCTGGGGAGGGTCCGGGCTGCGCCCACATGCGGCTCCAGCGCTGCAGCAGAGCCCCGGGACGGCGCCTGGCCTGGGGAGGGGAGGGGGGGCAGACGGGGGCCGTTCCCATTCACGAGGGGCTCCCATCTGTGGGAGGCTGCTCCCGGCGTTGCCCCTACGGCGTCTGGCCTCCAGCTCCCAGTTTGGGGCCAGCCCCCCTCCCTGACCCCCCTCCCCGTGTCCCCGCAGGCTGGTGGAGCTGGCACCCCAGTACTACCTGAGCAACCTGCCGCCCAGCGAGAGCCGCGATCTGCTCATGGAGCTGCGGGAGAAGGTGGTGGCAGCAGAGGACGTCCCTGAGGTGGCCGAGCCGCTGGAGGAGGCGGCCGGGGGAGAGGATGAGAACCGGGACGTCTGCGTGCTGCAATGAGAGGGGGCCGCCGGAGCCCCCGCCGCGGGGCTGCCCGGGTTGGGCCCGGGACACTGTGCTGCTGCGAGGGCCGACCCCTGCCCGGGGACTGCCCTGCCCTGGCTGCAGGACCGGCCCCTGGTGATTTCCCCGGGGACGAAGCCGTGCACTTCTCCCCCAGAGGGGGGCGAGGTGCTGGAATTGGCTGCCCGGAGCGGTTGTGGATGTCCCAGCCCTGGGAGGGGGGGCTCGAGGCCAGGCTGGCCGGGGCTGTGGGCGCAGGGCTGAGGTCGCGGGCCCTGCCTGTCCCACTGCCCCGAGGCGGGGGGCAGCTCCTCAGGAGCGATGGGGCCGCTTGTGAATTTTTCCTGTATAAAGTTTTGTGACCTTTACTCCTGGCTTTGCGTAGTGTTTGCACTGCAAAGGGCTGGGGACAGCGTGGGCTCTGTTCCCCCTCCCCAGCACCCTGCCACCCGAGGCTCCCCACCGGCTTCTGCGTGCCGTCCTGTGAGCCCAGCACTGACCCTGCCCTGTGGTTGGAAGCATGATGCAAGCTGCTCCTGCTCACCTCATGCCTCCAATTCTGGGTATCGTGCTGCTGTCCCGGTCACGGTTAAGGGCAGCCCTGGCATTTTCATCAAATGTTCCCCTCTGCAGTTCTTTTTCTACAGAAGTGAAGGGGAAGCTGTGGTTGGTAAGGAGGCAGGCAGCCAGATCCCTATTCCAGCTCCCTGCTCCCCCTCAGGAGGGATGGGGCGATGCTCTGGGGGGAGCTGTTGCAGTCCTTCCCTGGCCTCGAGGTCCCCCTTCCTGCCCCAGAGGATTCTTCAGCCCCTCAGCAGGTCCCAATCCTGCATCCTTGGGGCTGGCAAGCAAAGGCTGAGGGGCCCAGCACCAAGCAGGCTCTGCCCCCTGCCTGCCTCTGGCCCACGCATGGGGCTCTGCTGTTCCCAGGAAGGGGCCCAGGGATTCCATCCTCCATCACAGCACCTCGAAGGCCGAGCGGAAGGATGGTGACTGAGCTTCCCCACAGCCACATCAGTGCCTGAACTTCCCCCTCACTTTCTAGGAACCCCAGAAAGTACGTGATCAGGAGTGATGAGGATAGCGTATGTCCCCAGCCCTCCCCAGCCTGGCATTGCTCTACCCCTAGGATGGAGGATGGGGACTCGCAGACGCACCCTGCCCAGGGCTGCTGCCCCTCGTCCCTGTCCCCCATACCTGCTGCCCCTCGTCTCCATCCACCCCTGTTTCTGCCCCACATCTGCCTCCCTTTCAGTGCTGGGGCCAATTTGTGTGGTGAAAGCTGTCCCTGCTCCTGGCTGGGGATGGCAGCTCCAGCCTGTCCTCCATCCTATGCTGTCAGAATGGGGACAGTTCACCCCGGGCTACAGGGCTCCCCGTCACTTGTGGGAGGGAGTACGGCACCCACCCAGGGAGGGGACGCTCCCACCCAGGGGTGCACCCTGCCCCTTCTCCGGTGCTGGCTGGGGCCATTGCCTGGGTGCGCACCCCCGAGCTGGGCACTGCCGCAGGCTCTGCCATCCCTTCCCCGCTTCCCTGGACGTGCCCCCCTAAGATCCTCCCCTCCGGATCCCGGTGTTGGAGGGCACCCGGTGGGAGCCGGGACCGGAGGAGCTCCAGCACCGCCCCGGGCGGCGCCGCGCTGCCCGCCGGCCCAGAGCACAGCGTGGTGCTCGCGGCGTCCCCGCTCCAAGCAGGGCTCGCACCGAGGCCGTCAGGGCTGGAGCCGATCGCGGGTACCGATGCTCAGCTCCGCCCTGCGCCGCTTTCTCCTCTTCTGAGAACTGTGATGCTGCTGCGGTTTGCCTTCACCTTGGGGCGGCCCCGCGGGGTCGCGGCTCGGTATAAACACGGCAGCTCCCGACCCTCAGAACCAGCAGGAGCGGCGCACGCAGAGGTAGGCGGGGGGGTCTCTGGGGGGCGACGGAGAGCCGGAAAGGTGCTGCCCCGCTCGGGCACTCCCTGCCCGGGGCCGTGCCGGGAAGGGCTGGGAGCTGCGCCCACCGCCCACCGAGCGGTGCTTTCCCAGCCGCTGCCCCCGGCTCCTCTCGCTCTGCCCACTCCCGCTGCGCCCCGGCACGGCTGCGCCCCGGCTCCGCTCCTCCCGGGATCCGACGCCGCGTTCCCTCACGCTGCCCCTCTCCCCACAGATGCCGGTCCCGGTGCTCTTGGCGCTGTGCATCGCCCTTACAGACGCCCTGACCGCCTTTCCCCCAAAGCGTGAGTGCAAGAGGGGCCGGGGGGCTTCAGAGGGGGACGCTCGGTGCAGGGAGGGATGGGGAGTGGATGGGGGTGGTGGAGCAGGCTGGGGGCCGTGGGTGAATCGCACCTGGGGCGGGGGGCACCCAGCCCCGCCACAGCGCAGGTGACAGACTGACCACAGCCTCTGCACTTCATCTCCAGTTCTGGTGGGGAACCTGAACAAGGACGTGGTGGTGAATTGCAACACCTCGAAGCTGCAGGTGACCTGGACACAGAACGGGGAGCCGGAGCCCATGGCTGAGCTTGTGGCCGAGGGACAGAATCTCACCATCCTCGGCTTGGACCTGCCGGCCACCGGCAACTACAGCTGCTGGGCTGGCGGCGTCCTGCTGGACAGCACCTACGTGGTGGTCGGGGACAGCGGTACCTGGGCCGGGGGGGGGTGGGATGATGGGGGCACGGGGACGGGAGAGAGGGGTGGGGAGGGATGTGCGATGTTGGGCAGGATGGGCAGACGTGGGGTGATGGGATGGGGTGGAGACAGACGTGGAGTGATGGGGAAGGGTGGGGATGGATGGAACGAGTGTGGGGGCAGGCAGGGGACCCGCCTGACACGCGGTACGGGTATGGGGAAGATCGTGCTGCAGCCTGCAGGACAGAGGATGCACGCAGGCAGGGCTGTGTGGGACGGCTCGAGGAAGGGGCACGCAGCTCAGCCCCGCAGCCCCCAACCCTTTGTCCCCGGTCCTGTCAGGAGAGGAGGGCAGGGACGCCTCCTGCCAGGCTGACTCCTACCGCGGCTCCTTCCACTGCTCCTGGATGGGGCCCCACTCTGCCGTCTTCCGCGCCCGCCTCACACACAGGTGGGTATCACAGCCCCCAGCCCGGCCCCGCGGCTCCCCACGCTCACACTGCCTTCCTGCCAGCGACGGCTCCGTCGGGGACTGGGTGCCGGCAGCGGGGCACGGCGGGCGGTTCACCGCCAACTTCACGGACCCCTCCTTCTGCCCCTTCGCCGAGGAGCTGCGCCCGCTGCAGCTGCGCTTCGAGGGCATCTCAGACACCTCCTTCCTCAACTTCTCCATCCACTTCTTTGTCCGCGATATTGGTGAGCTCAGCCCACCGATGTCCCCAGGGTGGAGGTCGAGGTGCTGGGAACCCCAGCGGGCCGCAGCCCCACGCTGAGCCGCGCTGTGCTCTGCTGCCCGCAGTGCGGCCCGACCCCCCGCAGGCGCTGACTGCACAGCTTCAGGAGGGGCAGCTCCACCTGGCCTGGGCCCCCCCGGCCTCCTGGCCGCTCCCCAAGTCCTACTTCGCCCTCCTCTACTGGCTGCAGTACGAGCTCCCCAACGGCACCAAGGTAACGGGGCAGGCCGCCCGCACCCCGCTGCCCCCCACCCACACCGCTCTGCACTCAGCCTCCCTCTGCCCACACTACCAAAGCCCCCGCCTGGCCTCTCCCTCAGCACGGCAGCATCGTTAGGAGCAGTGCTCAGTGACCCCCGGGGGGGGGGGGGTTAGGAAATCGTCGCTCCCAGCTGTCACCTCTGCTTCCCCCCAAGTGAGGCAGCATCACTGCCTGGGGGCGGGGGAGGGGGGGGAACTGCAGCCCCTGACAGCTGTGCCCCCAGCTCCAGGCGCTGCACCCCCACCTCCTCCGGTGGTCCCGGTCCCACTCCCCAGGCTGTGACCAAACTCCCCTTTGCAGGTTGACACTTTCGTGGAGGGCACGGAGAAGATGAGGCTGCAGGAGCGCGTGCAGCGGGTGCGCATCAGCTGCCAGGACCCCTACAGCTACACCAACACCTCCTGGAGCCCCTGGAGCGGATGGCAGGAGGTGGACGCAGCCTGGGTGCAGCGGGGCTGAGGGGCGCACAGCCCTCAGGGGTGTGAGGGGTTGAGGGGCAGCACCCGGAGCGAAGCACCCAGAGCTGCCCGCTGCCGACATCCCCACCCACTTCTGTTGTATTGAAGCAGGTTTTTTTAACCTCTGTAAAAGAGCTGAGCTTGGCTTTTCTGTGAGAAACCTCCGTCGGGGTGCGGGGGGGAGAGCAGGGCTCCGGGCCCTGTAGCTTCCAGCCCCGCTTTGCCACTGCCCCGGCACTCAGCCGGCAGCTCCAGCTGGGGGCTGCAGCGGGGGCCTGGCAGGGAACGGCCCGCAGACCACGCAGCCGTGGAGCAGCGCCGGGCACGGCCCCAGCCGCAGCCCCACACACAGGAAGCTGCCGGGGGTCGCCGCCCCATCACACGGAGGGCTGGGCGCTGGGTAATGCCACGGGGCGTTTATTGAGGGGCTCCCGCGTGGGCCAGGGCCGGGACTGCAGCCCTGCTGCCGCTCTGGAGAGGCTGGTGAGAGCGTGCGGCCCGGAGCGCTGCCCTGCTGGGGAGTGGGGGCCACCCGGGGGCGTCTGCGGAGCCCAGGGCTCCCGTGGCAAAGGGCTCCGGACGGACCGGGTTCCAGGAGTCCGGGGATCCCGTGGCTCGGGAGTGGAGGGCGCTCCAGAGGGGCGGGGGGCACAGAGGGCCCCGCAGAGCAGCGGCCCGGTGCCGGGAGCCCGGGGGGTCCCGGCGGTCCCCGGTCCGCAGCGAAGGGTTGGGCAGCCCGTCACGGCGGAACCACGGCACCGAGGCGCAGCTCCTCCCCTTCCAGCATCTCCCTGCAAGAAAGGGGTTCCGCTGAGCCCCGCGACCGCCGTGTGCCCCACCCCCACCCGCGCCCCCTCCCCGTACCGATACGCGGCGATCTCCGCGTCCAGCGCCATCCGCAGCCGCAGCAGCGCGGGGTATTCCCGGAGACACCGCGCCATCTCCTGCTCCGCTTCGCCGATCTGCCGCTCCAGCTCCGCCACCCGCTCCTGCGGTCGGGCCGTCAGCGCCAACCCGGCACCCCGACCCGGACCCCGGGGCCCCCAGCCCAGCCGCCTCCCGGCCGCCGTTGTCCCCCAGCTGCGGCTGCACCCCCGCGGCAGCGCTCCCCACATCCGGACCCCGCGCCCCCCATAGCGAGGCGCCCCCCATCCCCGCACTCAGCTCCCCCCAACCCAAGCGTCCAGTCCCCTCCCTCTGAGACCCCACACCGCCGGGACCCGCCGTTCCAGCCCCATCGCGCACCACCCCGTGGCTCACGCCTCCCGGCCACCCCCCGGCACCCCCCGCAATACCTGATACTTGGCGAGCTCCCCGCTGCGCCGGTCGCGGAGCCCCTCCAGCTGCCGATGCAGCGCTCCCACGGCCCCGCGCAGCGCCTCCACCTCCGCCGCCCGGGCGCGAAGCAGCCGCCGGTACCCCGCAGCCTCTGCGCGGGCGCGGAGCACGGCCTCGCCGCCCCGGGAGCGGGGAGAGCAGCGGGGCCCGGACCAGCCCAGCGCGCAGCCCCCCGCGCCGTCCTCCCCCCCGCCGGGGCCGCCCGCGCTCATCCCGGCGGCTCTGCGGCGGCGCGGCGGCGGCGGCGGCGGCTCCCCCTCCCGGTCCGACGGGCCGCGTCACGGAGTCGCAGCCAATCCCGCCGTCGGGAAACCGGCACCGACGGCCCCGCCTCCTCCCGGGAGCGCTGCCCGCCCCCCCGGTCCGTAACCCAATGAGCTGCGAGAGCCGACGGGGGCGGGCAGCGTCCCGCCGGCACCGCAGGCTCCCGGTACGCCCCGGGGGGTCCCGGTTCGGGCAGCGGGTCCCCGCGGGTGCCGGCGCACGACCTCCGTTCCCGGGGCGGTTCCCGTCCACCCCGTCGCGTTCTGGCAGCGCCGCGGCAGCAGGGGCCGGTTGGGGTCAGCGGGGAGGTCGAGGTCAGAACGGGGTCACGATTAGGGTCGGGGTCGGGGCCTCAGCCCCGTTAGCAGCGGGACCCGGGCTGGAGCTGGCTGGGGGGGTCCCGTGGCCCAGCCCTGCATTGCCCGCATCCTGGCCCGGCTGCACCCCGCTGCTGGGACACACGGGGGGGCTGGAAGTTCATCGGGTGACCCAAAAGAGCCACTGCCCGCGCTGTCCGCATTGTGCCAGGCCAGAAGTTCAGCCCCACGCTGAGACACAGAGAAGGGAGGAGGCAGAGGTGGCCCCGGGAGCAGCTTCTGGGGGGGGGCTGCTGCCACCCACCACCACATGGGGGACCCTCCGCGCATCGGCCAGGCCCAGCGCTGCAGACGGGGGCCGGGAGCACCGGGAGCCCCTCCCGTGTGGCCAACAAACTCCATCTGTCCGGCGTGCAGGGAATGCTGGGCCAGCGATGGGACCCCCAGCTGGAAGCCGGAGCTGATGAACTCTGACTCATCGGGATAAGATGACGCGTGTGAGGGACGCTGCCCCGCAACGAACGGGGGCAGCAGTGAGTTTCCAGCACCCGGAATGTGTGAGTCCAGGGAAATGCCACCCCCTGGCTCTGCCCTCCCTGGGCAGGATGGGCGCCTAGGGGCTGCCCAGCGCGTGGAGCTGCTGATGGGGGATCGGGCCCCGAGGAGCTGCGCGGGGTGGGCGGCCCCCCCAGAGGCTCCGGGCTGGCAGAGGCACCTGGGATGGAAGTTGGGGGGTGGGGTCCACCTGCTCAGAGTGCACCTGCCCAGGGCTGCCGCTCCACCAGGGCAGCGAGGGGGCCCGGATGTGGTGTGGGGAGGGGGCTGCCGCTCGGGATGGCACCGGGAAGCAGCAGCCCCCTCCCCTCCCCGCCGCTGGGCGTCGGGGCCGCCTCGCACCCCTCCAGGCTGAAGCTCCCACCGCCGCCTCCTGATCAGTTCGGGGCCCCCAGGGGCACGGGGGTCCCGTCCGCCACGCAGCGCCCTCAGACCACGGAGGCCACCCCCGAGACGGACGTCACCTTATTGTCCTCGGCCCAGGGCTGCAGGTTCTGCAGGGCGTACAGCGAGGAGTTGTGCATGCAGAGCGGGTCCTGCGGCAGCGGCTGGCTCAGGCTCTTCTGGAAGGCCTCCTGCTGCAGGTGCAGCATCAGCCGGTTGGCCTGCTGCCGCTCCGCCTCGCGCTCCTCCGCCGTCTGCCTCCTGCGCGCACGGCCACAGGTGAGGGTCGCGGGGTGGGGGGGCGGCACCTCCACTGCCCCGGCCTGGCCGGGATGTGGGCAAAGCAGCCGAGCAGCTCCGGGAGGCGCTGCAGGTGACCCCCCTCCCCCCCCATTACCTCCACTTGGTGCGGCGGTTCTGGAACCAGGTTTTGACCTGCGCGTCCGTCATCTTGAGAGCTTTGGCCAGGGTGGCTCTCTCGGCCGACGCCAGGTATTTCTGGCGGTGGAAGCGCTTCTCCAGCTCGCAGATCTGCACGCGGCTGAAGGAGGTGCGCGGCTTCTTCCTCTTGGGCGGCGTGCGGTTCTGGTAGGGGTGCCCGATGCGCCGGGTTGCCGCGAAGGGCGAAAGCGCGGCTGTGGGCAGAGGGGGGTGAGCGGCTGTGCTGGGGTGGGGGGAGCACGGCACGGCGCAGCCCCTTCCCTCGCTTCAGCCACCGGCAGGGAATGGGGCCAAGACCGTCCTGCAGGGCGCTGCCGGAGCCGCGCAGCCCTGGGGCAGCACCGAGCGCGGAGCGGGACGGGAGCTCTGTGGGAGTTGTGGGGAGGGGGCGAGGAGGGATACCCCACACCCTGATCCTACAGAGGACACAGCACCGCAAAACGTGGTCAATGGGCTCACGTGCACCTCCTGCCCTGGCTCTGACTGCGCCCTGAGCCCGAGGGGGACCCGGCAGCCGGTCTCCCAGCTTCACCGAGCAGCGCAGTGGTCCCACTGCCAGGGTCATCGAGGGCTGCAGGCAGCACAAACCCGGCCCTGTTCCCAGCACCGCGCTGTGCCGAAGCCCCGCCGCCTCCCAGCACTCCCCGCGGAGGGAATGGGACCCGGAGGCCATCGGAGGCAGCTGATGTCTCCTTCCCTTCGCACGCAGCAGCCTCTGGGTTGGCCGCCTTGCAGCTGCTGGGGGCGGGGGGCTGGGGAGGGGGCTGCCACCTCCCACGGGGACACGGGGAAGAGGCCACGGGGGCGTCAGGGCAGCAAAGGGCCAGGAGGAGGACGGAGCCGGGCCGCGCGCTTGCAGCACAGGCGGCCCATGGCTGAGCCACAGCTCCAGGACACCACAGCCGTCACCAACACCGCACCGCATGGGCAGCTCTGCGTCAATGCGCCGCCATGGGGCTGCCGTGGGGCTCCAGCACCCCACACCTGTGGGGCGTGGGGCAGACCCTATGGCAGGCCCCAGGGACAGACCATCCGTGCCCCACACCCCATCACTGTGGTGGGAAGGCGTCAGCCCGCGGCGGGGGCGGAAGCTCTCGGTGCAGGTGGAGCCGCACAGTCGGGGGGATGGACGGACGCCCCCGTGCCCCCTCCCCACGTGGGGCGGCCCCTCGCTGCAAACAGATGCCGACAGCCCCAACATCACCCCAAGGCTCCAACGCTGAGTGATGGCCACGGCTGGGAGACCCCGTGCCGGGGAGGGGCCGCCGTGTCCCCCCACCGCTGGCGCCAGGCAGGAGACGGGGACGTCACCACCGGCCATGCGCGGGGACGGCGCTCCATCACCAACGGGTGGGCCAGGAGGAGAACCCGGCTCTGACGGTGCCCGGGATGGGCTCCCATACCCCCAGACCTCCCAACCCACAGAGCCCAGCCCTTGCAGCCTCCAGAGCTCCCACAGCCCCCGCAGCCCCGGCCTCGTCTGCCACCCTCGTCCCCACACAGGGCCGTGCTGCGGACGTGGCAGTGCCGCCATCTTGGGAAGGAGCCGCACTCAGCCGCGCTCACAGCCCCTCACTCACCTCGCCGGCACCCAGCACCGGGCACCAGCACCCCCATACTCTGCACCGGGGGACAGAACCCTCACCAAGCATCCCGAGCTGCTCCAGCCACAGCACCCCACACACGGCCCCATCGGCTGCACCGCACCCCACCGCTCTCCCCCACGCTCCCTCACAGCCCAGCCTTGGCTTCGCCCCAAACCTGGCATCCAGCAGCCCCGCATCCATCCCCATACACACACGCATGGATCTGCACAACTCACAGCCCCATCCTCCTCCCAGCACATCTCACAGCCCAGCACAACTACAGCACAGCACGGGCTCACCGCCACGCCAGCACCTCCCCGCCACGTCCCCAGTCATGCAGATACCCCACGGCACAGGCACCCAATTCCACAGACACCCCGCAACGTGGGCTCGCAGCCCCATAGACACCCCACTGTCAGGATTCCAGCCCTGCAGTCACCCCGCAGTGTGGGCTCACAGCCTCACTGCCATCCCACCGCCAGGTGCCCAACCCCGCAGACGCTGCGCGGTGTTTTCTCCGCACGCAGCCCCATCCCCACACACAGGCGGGTATCACTGCGCACCCCGCGCAGGGTCCTCGCTCCCCATTCCCGCACACGGCACCCCTCCTCCCTGTGGGCCGGGGCCGCAGCCCCGCGGTTGTAGCAGATCGGTACTGCGGAGCCCGCGGCCGAAGCCCGGCAGGACCTCCCGGCACATCGCGGGGAGCGGCTGCGGCGGAGCTCCGGCTCCAACGGGAACCGGGGCCGCCGGGGGCAGCGCCCACCCGGAGCCGCAGCGCGCGGTCCCCGACGGCGGCCGCTTCCCGGTGCGCGGTGCCGCGGCGGGCGGGGCGGTTCGGAGGGAGCGCGGCCCCGGCTCGGCAGCGTTCGGCGGCTCCGCGGCCCCCGGCGCGCCGTGGAAGCAGCCGCACGCGCGGCACCGGCGGAGCGCAGCCTCTTCCAGCGCAGCGGAGCCCGGCGCGGACGGTTCCCCCGCTCCGAGCCGCTGCCCCCGCTCCGCTCCCGCTCCCGTTCAGCCGCCGCTCCTCGCCGCGCGCCGTCGGTGCCGCCGAGAGCCGTCGGAGCGGAGCGCTCACCTGAGAGCCGATCCTTGGCGATGCGCCGCGTGGTCTCCATCCAGGGGAAGGTGAGCCCCGACAGCCCGGGCACCGGCGGCGGCGCGGGGGGAGGTGCGGGCGGCGCGGGTCGGTGCGCGGGGACGCGGATGACCCCGGCGGGCGGCGCGGCGGGCGCGGGGGTCACGTTTACGCTCACGTTCATGCTCATGTTGAGGTTGTAGGAGCCGAGCGAGCAGGCGGGGCCGTAGCCGCCGCCGTACAGCCCGGGGTAGTCGGGCTCTCCCGCAGCCCGCGCCGGCCCCGCGCCGCCCGGGGGCTCCGGGCCGCTGAGGATCTGGTCGATGCCGAAGCTGATGGGCTCGTGGGGAGCGGGGGCCGCGCCGCCGCCCTCCCGCGCCAGCGCCGCCGCCGCCTCCATGGCCCCGCCGCGCTCAGAGTCGGGGCATCGCGGGGCCGCCTAGGCGCGGGGGGCGGCCGCGGGCTGCGGGGCGCTGCGGGGGGGGGGGCGGCGGGCAGCGGGCGGTGGCCGAGGCCGGGGCAGGGAATGGGGCATGGCCCGCGGCGGAGGCGGCTGCTGGCGGCCGCGGGTTGCGGGCTGCGGGGCGCGGCGGGGCCCCCCGGCTGCACGCGCTTTTCTGCCCCGCTCCATCTGGAGCTGCCAAAATCTCGGCCGCCCGCCCGCTGATTGGCGGCCGCGCCTCGTGATGGACAGCCCGCGCCCTCTGGGGCGGGGGCTCGCGCATCCCGGGGCCACGCCCCGGCACCGGCCCCCTCCCCGGCCTCGGCACCGGGCCTTCCACCCCACCCCCCGCCCGGCCCTCGGCCCGCCGGGATCCCCCGGACCACCGCGGCTCGGCGCGGGCAGCGCGTCTCCGGGGTCTCCTGTCGGGGTCCGTCGGAAGCGCCGCGGTGGGGGAGGAGGCGCGTCGCGGTCCCCGCCGCCCGGAGAGCCGCCGGGCTCGGAGCGGTGGAGCGGCGGAGGGGTCCCACCGTGACATCGGGCAGCGAGGCGGCGCGCCCCCACGCAGCGCCCTGCCCCGTCCGGTGCCGTCGGGGCGCTCGGAGCGCAGCACCGGGGCCGCCACCCGCCCTCCCCCGCCCCGTTCTCCGGGCGGCGACCTCCGCGCGTTTCGGGGCGCGCAGAGCGGCCCCGGTGCCGTTATGCGTTCGCGCGGGGCCGCTCCCCCACCCCGGGGCGCTCCGGTGCTTCGTTCCCCGCAGCCGCCGCTGCCCGCACGCACCGCCCGCGGCCACTCCGACCCCGCAGCAAACAGAGCCGGCGCCCGCCGCTCCCGGGGCACGGATCTGCGTTTGCTTCCACCCGCCGCTCCCGGCGGTGTGGACCCGGTTTCCGCTGACCCGCCGTTGCCGACAGCGCGCACCCGCGTCCCACGGCCAGCCTGCTTCGGCGACACGGAGCCCAGAGCCGGGCCCCTTCGCGAGGCTCGGATCTGGCACGGACGGTGTCCCGGGCTCGGCGCCCACCCGCACACCGGGCACGCATCGGGCGGTCGCGGTCAAGGCGGGGCAGTGCGGACCGGGCCGGGCCTTGGCGACCGTCGCGATTGCGCCGGGCCGCGGGCTCGGGTTCGGTGGGTCGGGGCCGACGGGTGCCGGGACCCGGTTCAGAGCGAGGGCGGAGGGTCAGGTCCCCGGGGCAGGGGCCGGCGCGGGAGGGGCCGCCCGTCCGCCCTGGCGCCACCGGTCTGGGGCAAATGACATTACCGGGGCTGCGCCTGTAAATCACGGCGGCACCGGGAGCGGCAGCTGCTGCGGCCCGGGGGCACGGCACGGCCCGGGGGCACTGCAGGGCTCGGGGGCACCGGGCGGAGCCGGGCTCAGCGGGACGCGCTGCTCCATGGGGTGTGGGGCTGCGCTGGGCGCTGCGTGGGGGCACAAACACGCACACACACACACACACACACCGAGGTGGGACTCAGCCTGCACACACGTGTGTTTGCACACCCTGCAGAACAGCACAGCGATGCGCAGAGTGCAGCGTGGGTGCACACACACACAGACACACACACACACAAACACAGACACACACACACAAACACACACACAAACACACACACACACACGCACACACAAACACACACACACACGTGCTCACACCCAGCTCCACACCACGGCACCGCCCCACGCGTGCACACCCACAGCTGCACGCAGACACGCGCAGCGCACGCTCAGCACAGCTGCACACCCATGCACGGAGCCACCTGCACAGCCTGCACTGCACCATGCACGCACACGAGCAGACACGCTCGCACAGAGCACGGTGTGACGATGCACACGCACCCGCTCAGACCATCCGGAGCTGCGCCCACCCCCGCTGCGTGCACACGCACCCCATGCTCCCCTCCCGCGCCCACACAGCCCCCCCCGTGTACACACACACACACACACACACCACCCACGCCGGGCTCACCCCACCCTACGTGGGTAGGCACAGCGTGGACCCCCCCACGCCCACACGGGAGCTGCTCCCCGCGCCCGGAGCTCCCCGGTGCCAACGGTGCGGGTCCCGTGCGTGCAGCATTTGGGGGGGACACCGCGCCCCGACCCGCAGCACTGCAGCCCGCAGGTGCGGGGAGGAAACGCCTCGGGGGGGGGGGGGGGGGGGGGGGGCGGGTTAATTAAACCGAGAGCGGGAGGCAGCTGTGTGCAAGCGCCCAGGGGCTGGAATGCCGCGCGGTCCGGGAGATGGATTGGGGGGCAGGGGATGAGCCCCGCGGCACCTGCCGTATCACCGGCACCTCCGCGCCGCGTCCCGGCCCCCCTGCGGTGCTCACCGACCCACTCAGGGTGGGGGGCAGAGCTGGGGGCCACGCGGGGTCTGGTGATGGCGGGGGAGCGGGGCGGCACGCGGAGCGGGGAGCTCAGCCCGGGCCGGGGGGACCCGAATCCCGAGCCTCGGGCAGTGCTGGAACAGTGGGTGCTCGGTGGGACCGGTGCCGCGGCGGCTCGGGGTTCTCTTTCCAGGAATCCTCACAGGCCCCAAAGCCTCCCCACCGCCATCTCCCGGTCCCTCTGCCTCTCGCAGCAGCAGCCGGGGCTGTGAGCCCCCCCACGGCTCTGCCCGGCGCCTGGGGGCTGCGTGCACCGCGGGGCTCCGGTGAGGGACCCTCACACACCCGCACTGAGGCAGGGCTGGGATCAGCCCGATGCACTCAGACACCCCTCTGCTCCTCGTTCCCCACCCGCGGCTCGCAGCCCTGGGGTCTCCAACACGCGGCCCGTCCATCTCCCCTACGGGCCGGCACCCGCGTGGCGCTGACGGCTGCACGAGGATGGGGCAGAGGGGCGCTCGCATGGGCCAGGGTGGAAAATCAGCCTTCACTCCCACGGCGCTGCCCGCAGTGACTGCAGCACCAGGCCCCGCTGCTGCCGGAGCCGCGCCGGTCCCACGGGGGCCGTGAGCTGAGCGGAGCTGCACCCCCGCATCCCTTTGCCCCGCAGCACCCCGCGGGGCGCCCAGCCCGCGGCACAGCCGTGGGGACGGAAGCACAGATCGCACAGCCTTCCCACGGCTCTCCCATCACCGCCTCCGACCCCCGCAGAACCTCTGCAGCGGCCCCCACCCCCTGCCCCCCCCCGGGCTGCCGCTCTGCAGCTCACTGCAGCCCCGCGCCGACGTCCCCGCGCCCCGCACGGCCGCCTGCCGGGCTCGGGCGCTCTGCCGGGGGCAGGACGGAGCACCGCGGGTCGCTGCCCGCCCCTCACCGCTGCCAGCCGCTCCAGCGCGCGGCAATTAAGCGGCGGAGGCCTGGCCGGGCCCCACGTTACCACCGGGAGCTGCTGCCAAGCCGCCCTCTCCCGCCCGCTCCCCCTCTAATCTCATTATCGCTGGACGTCCCCTTCTTCCTCCCGCTTCCCCCCCAAACCCGCTGGCAAACTGTAGGGACAGTCAGCTCCTCTCTGGCTGCTGGGTTAATTCTGGGCTAATTAGATGAAGCCAGCCCAGATTGGATTACTTTAGCCTGCATTTGGTCCTCCAGTCCTTGACTTGCGGCTCCCGTGGGAGCTGCTGGCGCCTCCTGCCTCAATCAGACACTTCTTAACCGCATGAAACACTCCCGGTGCCCCGCACCCGCCGGCCCCGGGCCGGGCGCTGGCAGCCGCTGGGTGCGGGGGTGACGCGGTGGCACGCACGCTTCGCTCCCCCCGGTAACGACCGGCAGCGCCGGGCCGGGCCGGGCCGAGCACTCAGGCAACGGCACCGCGCGGCCACGGCCCCGCACACCGCGCCCCGCACACCGCGCCCCGACGACCGCGGACGGCCGAAGCCGCCCCGGCCGGACGTCACCGCGGTGACCGTCGGCGGCTGCGCAGCGCCTTCGGGGAGGAGCTGTGCGCGACGGGCGGCGGTGTGCGTCGGCCCCGCGCTGCGCGGGTGCGCTGCCCGCCGGGCTGCGGCCGCGGGGCGGGGCGGGGGGCGCGGGGATGGGGCTGGGGGCGGCCTCTGGGGAACGGGGAGCTCCGGGCCGGGGGCAGCGTGGGCGCTGATTTCCCCCCGCGTCCCTGTCCGGCAGCTCGGTGGGACGGGAGCGGGGGGCGGGAGGAGCGGGGCGGGGGGGCGGAGAAAACGGAGCGCGCCCCGCTGTCCTCAGGGGCGCTGGGGGGACCCCACTGCAGTCAGCGGGGTCGACGGCCGAGGCCCCGAAGCTTCCGTGGGGCTGACAGCGTCAGGGCGTGGGGCTGCGGCCGTGGGGCAGAGTGCGGGGTGCTGGAGGAGCGGGAGACCGGGAGAGGGGTGCGCGACCCCCGGTCCTGCAGCGCGTGCCGCGCGTCCCACCGCGGGCTCCCGCTGTCCCCGTCCCCGCGGGGGGGGGGGATACTGGGGGATTCGCTCCCCCACCCCCGGCCCCTCCCCCGAGGCTGCGGGTTCTGCCCGGCCGGGGCTGCGCGGGCCGGGGGGCGCCGAGTGCCCGCAGCTCCCTCTGCCGCGGGGCCGTTGACAGAAACCGTCGCTCAGAACCTCGTTATCAAAGGCCGAGGGCAGGTAATTGGATTCTGCAAATCCAATCAGGTGCATTAGGCAGGGAGTTCAGTCCATAACCAGTGCCCAGCCCCCTCCCGAGCCCCCCGCCCCTCGCCCAGCGGCCGCGCTGCCGCGAACCCCCCGGCGCCGGCCATCCCCGGAGCCCCCCCAGCACCGGGGCTCGCGGGGTCGCTCCGGGTGTGGGGCCGATCCTGGCGTGGGGCTGGGGGCCCCGCGCTGAGGCCGGGAAGGGGCCGACGGCACCGGGGGGCGGCAGCGGGATGCGCAGCCCCGGCCAGGAGCGCTGCTGCTCTGTGCCATCCCTTGTGCTCGGGGCTCAGCACGGTGCCCCCGCGCCGGGCGCGGCCCGCCCGCCCCGCACCCCAGGGCCGGGAAAGCCCCGCAGCGCTTACCAGAAGGAGCCGCCCAGCCCCGCGCGGCGGAAATGGAGCTGAATATTTGAGCAGGTCTCCGCTAAAAGCCCCGGCCCGCCCCGCAGCCCCGCGGAGCTCAGGGGTGCATTAATTATGCATCTGCGGATGGAGCCGCGCGGCCCCGCGGTGCCGGGCTGCAAACGGTCGGTGGGGCGCATCGGTCCCCGCTGCAGCCCTTAACCCCCCTCGGATCCCATCCCCACGCGCTGCACACCACTCCTCAGCCGCGCTCCTGCCAGGGCACGAGCAGGGCGGTAAGTGTGCCGGGTTACAGAGGTGTGCAAGGCAGGGGCACTCGTGCCAGACGGCACAGTGCATCACGAGGGTGTGGGGAGGGGGCACACCAAGGGCAGAGTGCAGCGCACCCCCAGGTGAGCTGCCCCACGTGCTGCTGGGCTCCCCATCCCTGCGGCCCCTTTCCAGGCCTGTCGTGTCCCAGCTGAGCCCCCGCAGCCCCAGCATCACCACCACGGCCACCGCCTGGGACACGGCTTTGCTCAGGTGGCTGAGAGGACGCCGTGCTGAAAGGCTGTGTGTGGGCACTACACACAGGGGTGGACGTGCCGGGGAGCGTGCAGGGCAGGTGTGCTGCGAGCTGCACCGCAAGGAGGCTGCACTCACGGAGTCACTACGGTAGGAAAGACCGCAGAGGTGACCTATTCCAACCACCAGCCCGTGGCTGCTGCAGGCCGTGTGACCCGCTGTGCTGCTCGGTGCTGAGTGCCCAGCCCCAGCACGGTGCCGCTGTCGGTGTGCTGCTGGTCCTCAGCCCCGTGTCGGCACGTGGTGCAGGACGGTGCTGGCAGTGAGTGATGCTGCTTGGCCCCAGGGCTGTGCTGGCCCAGCTGTGACCCTGGCAGCCCCCAGCAAGGCCGTCCCTCCCAGGAACTGCTCCTGGCAGGTACAAATGGGGCCGGGCCCTCCCGCGCCCTCCCCAGACACCGGCGGTCACCCCGGCCCCTGCCTCATTTCTCACCGCCCAGCAAAGACGGGGTCGGGGATGGGGCAGGCTCCAACCAGCACTGGGGGGGGCTTTCACGGGCCCACGGACCCCCGGGAGCGCCCGGATTCCCCTCCTGGGCTGGGGGTGACGGAGCACGGCGGGAGGCGGGGGGGGGGACGCGCGGCAGGGCCGGACTGGATCACACAGATGCGGGGAGCCCAGTCAGCCTGGCAGGGCCAAACCGGGCTGACTGGGATGTGGAGGAGCTGAGGCGGCCGAGGCTGAGCCCAGAGCTGCACCCAGGACCGGGGCTCGGGGAGTCCGCTAGGGATGAGGAGGAGCCGGGTGGGCCAGCAGCAGGACCCAGCCAGGCCAGCGGCAGGCAGGGCTCGCTGTGACGGGGCTGTTGCGGCGCACAGGTCGGCGTCCGGCTCGTCCACCGGCGGCGCTCGGACCCGCACACCCAATCAATCAAAACTCGGCTCCCGCGGGCACCGTGGGGATGCGGAGCCCCGCCCTGCCCAGCCGAGCCCGGACCGAAGCAACGGAGTGGAGCCGCTGCGGGTCCCGTGGCTCCGTGCCCGGCCCCGCCGCCCCCCGCCCCGGCAGCCCTTATGGTGGCTCTGCTCGAGTTTAGCGGCACCCCGATCCCGACGCCCCCCCCCACAGCGCCGGGGCCGCCCAACAGCGCCGGGCGCCCGCTCCGGGTCCCACGGGGCCGCGCCGTCTGCCCGCCCCGGCCCCGGCCCCGGCGGCTCCCCAGGCAGCACTTGTTGCTGGGGATTGCAGCAATAATCGTAACCGTAACGAGCCATTACGGCCGTTAACAGCTTCTGCTTTGCATTAGCGGGGCCGCTCCTTCCCCTCCAGAGCCCTGATCCAATCACCCCCATTAGCGCGGCTCCAGGCTCCGGCTGCTGCGCCGGGGAGGCCGCCCGGTCCCGGCAGCGCCCCCCGCCCCCGGCCCCGCGCCTCGACACCACCCCTCAGCCGCCGTGCCCCGCACCCCCGGCCCCTCGCACCCGCTGCCCCCCAGGCCCAACCCTCGGGCAGCCCCGGGGAGGCGCCCACGGCCGGCACGAGGGCTGCCCCACGGAGCCCCCGGCCCCGCACACGGCAGAGCAGAGCCCGGGGCTCCTCGCTTCGGGCACTCAGGCCGTCCCTGCCCCAGTCAGTGCGACCGCACTGCTGAAGCCTCACCCCCCGCCCCCCCGACGGCCCCATTCCCTGCCCTTCCCCGTTCACCCCAGAGCCCCGCTGAGGCCGTTCCCATCCCACTCAGGACGTTCCCTGTGGTCTCCCATCAGTGCCCTTACACTGCCGTACCACCCTATGCCCCGAAACCCCCATTTTCCCCCTATCTCATTATCTCAGGCACCTCATTCCCCTCATACCCCACTCCCCAGGACCCCATTATCCCACCTCAGCCCCATTCACCCCAGTGCCCCCATTCATTCACGTGATCAACCCAGCTCTCCCCATTTCCCCCTGCCCCACTCCCCAGCCACCTCATTCCCCTTATATCCCGTTTCCCAGGACTCCGTTATCCTTCCCTCCTCAGCTCCCGTTCACCCCAGCTCCCCATTGCCCCTTGCACCCCATTCACCCCAGCACTGCCCTCATTCTCACACCCACGCAGCCCCATTCATTCACCCCACTTAACCCCATTCACCCCAGTGACCCCATCC
>JAPSGF010000211.1:0-10449 GCA_035772895.1 Perdix hodgsoniae | reverse complement strand
CCCCCCCCCACCCCGCGCTCGGCCCGGCGGGGTTTTGCCGTCGCAGAAATTTATTATCTCCCCTGCTCCAACCCGCCCATAAAAGCGCGGGGCCGCCGCGTCTGGCAGTGATTAGGGCCGCTCCGGGTTTTGGGTTTCAGAGCGCGGCCCGACCGTAAACCCGCGGTACAAATCGCGCCGCGATCCCGACCGCTCGTAAAGGCGCGGGGACGGCCGCACACGCAGGTGAGCCCCGCACCGGCGCCGGCACCCGCACCGCAACCCGCCATCGGGACCGGGGCCGCCGCGTCCCCCGGAGGGTCCCGCAGCTCTCGTCCCCGTCCCGCCACGTCCTCACGGCGCGTCCCCGGGGACGGCGGGGGGTGGGCGGGTGGGGTTACGTGCTGTGGGGTCGGCGGGGAAGAGGGAAGGGAAAGGGCGTGCGGGGGTCCCCGGAGCGCGGGGCGGTGCGGGGGGTTGGAAGGGGGACGTTCCGGCGGAGTAGGGGGAGAGCTCTGCAGCGTCGCGGGGCTGAGCGGGGTCGGGCTGTGGCACCGCACCCAACGCCTCTGGGGGTCTTTGCGGGGAGTCGCACCGCGCCGTGCCCCGCACGTGGGGGGGGCACCGCCAGCGGGGCGGGGGTGACCGCGGCGATGACAGAAAGTGAACCTGCGGGCAGGGATCGGGGGGAGCAGGTGCAGAGGGACCCGCGTGTGTCGGTGCTGTTGGGGGGGAGCCGCGGGGAGGGGGAGCGGGGGGCGGGGGGGTGCTGCCGATGTTGCTGACAAAGGCAGAACGCGATCCCGCGGCTGGAAACCGGAGTTAGACAAATCCAACCTTGAAATTTCCCAGCAGCCGGAGCCATGAAAGCCGGGAGGGGGGGGGGGGAACAGCGGCCCTCGGCGCGACGTGGAACCGATGGCGGAGGGCTCTGAACCTCGCTCCGGGGAAGTCCCCGCACGGAGAGCCTCGCGCCCCCCACTCCCCCCCCCCCACCCCACCGTGCGCCCACCGCCGCCGTGTGTCCACGGATGGGCCCCACCCGGGGGGCACCGCGCACCTCCCCGTTCGCGACCTCCTGGCTCCTCGTTCGGCCCCGCAGGACGGCTCGGCCCCGATCCGCGTCCCACCCGATGTCCCGTGACACGCACCGGGAATTGCTGCTCGGGGTTCGCTGCCCGCGACCCCGAATCTGCCCCCCCCCATCCCCTGCAGCTCCATACGCTCCATACGGCCCCGTGAGGCCGGGGAGGAGAGGGACAGGGGGACCGGGCCGGGCCCGGAGGGAGCACAGCAGAGCCCCAGGCGGGCACCGGGAGGGCGCCGGTGGGAAACGTCGGTCCCCGCTGCAGGGAACGGGATGGAAGCGCCCCTCACCCCAAAGCGGGACGCGGGGTGGGAGACACAAAGGGGCTCGGATCGCCGTCCCCCCCAGCGCCGCGCCCCGACGGCGGCCCCGCGGCACGGGGGTCCACAGAGCCGGGCCTGCGGGGTGGGTGAGCCCGGGTACAGAGCTAACAGCGCCCGCGTCGTGTCCGGTACGGCGGTCAGTGGGGTGGAACCGCGGTTCCCCATCGATCCCGTGGGTGCCCCCAGCGCGGCCCGGTCTGCGGCCGGAGCTGAGCCCCCCGCAGCCCGGCGCGGCTCCGCAGCACGAGTGCTGTGCGCGTGTCAGGGTGCGCGCACACTCGCACACACTCACACACACTCACACTCACACACACACGGTACGTGGCCACGCGTGCGCCCCCTGCCCTGCTCGCGCCCCCCAGCCCCCATCCCGCAGCGGTCCCTCCCCACACCCGGTGCCCGCACGGCGCAGCTCCCCGTGCCGCGGTAACGCGATTAGGGCCGGGGGGCGGCGCGGCCCCTCTAACTCGGTTACGCGGAGCCCCGCGCCGCCCCCGATCCATTATTCAGCGGCTCCATCTCCGCGGCGCGGGGCCGTGACGAACCGCGCGGCTCTGATTCAATTACGGCCGCCCCCCCCCGCGGCTCCGAGCGCGCGGCGCTTCGCACATGGAAATTGCTTGCAAATGAATTTCCCTTTAATAAGGGGAACGGCGCGGTGCGAAATTAAACTGTCAGCGGCGGGGGCGCGCGGGGCGGCGTCGGGGGAGGCCGGGGCCGTGCGCGGTGCAAGGCGGGGGGGGGAGACCCGACAATTACCGGCAATAAACGCGGTGCGGCCGCGGGTTCCCCCCCCCGGAGCGGTGCGCTGATGCGCGGGGGGTCCGCGGGGATCCCCGTCCGGGTGTCGGCTAATGATGGATTCATTAACGCTCTGACCTCGCCGCGCGGCCCCGCGGCTTAATTAAGCGGAGAGCGCGGGGAGGGAAAGAGGGAGGGGGGCGAGCAGGGGCGGGCGAAGGGCCGTTGGGCCCAACGTGGGATGTGGGTGCGGGCTGCGAGTGCGGGGTGTGAGCGGGGGGGCTCCCGCACGGGGCTCGGCCGCAGGTGCACAGCGCGGGCGTGCGCGCACGGAGCTGGACGTGCCCACGGCTCCTCGTGGGACCCCCAGCCCGGTGCCGTGGGGTCAGGGGGAGCCGCCGGCCCTCGGCCACAGCTGCCGCCCTCCCCCTGAGCCCCCCCCGCCGCTGGGGCCTCCATATGGGCCCGGGCCAAACTCCCGCCAAATGGGCCGGGGGGGGGGGGGGTGGCATTTCAAAGCCTCCGGCTGTGAGCAAACGCCGCGCTCCCCCCGCGCTGCCCCCGCGCCCCGCTGGCCCCGGGTCAGCGCACGGCTACCGGGGACGGCCCCGTCCCCTTTCCCAGGGGCGGTGCGGCCGTGCCCAGGGGGGCGGGATCGGGGGGGGGCGCCGGGGATGGACGCGGGCGTGGCCCCTCCGCCAGGCTGCGGCTCCTTCCTGGGGGCTACGGGCGGGGAAGCGGGGGGAGCAGCCCGGACCCCCACGCGCGGAGCGCGGGCCCCCGGCACGGGATCCGCGTCCGGCTGTGGGGCCTGGTGTCACCTCCGGCCCCACTGCGGGACGGGGGGCGGAGGCAGAGGGGCTCCATCCCAGCTCCGGCCCGGGACGTCCCCGCGCTGCGGCATCCTCGACTGGGGAGCCGGGGTCCCCCCGCGGGGTTGGGAGCCGCGACCCGCGGCCATGCGGATCCAATTAGGGCCGCACGGGGGGACGCGATGAGGAAACGCTCCGTCTGAGGCGCTGACAGCCCCGCGCCGCCCGAGATAAGGGAGTGCGGGGTGAGGGCGGAGGGCGATCCTGAGCGGGGCGGGCGGGGGTCCCCGGGCTGCACGTGGGTCGGGGGCCCGCGGCCTCGCGGGGAGCCGGGCCCGTTCCCAGAGCCGGAGAACGGGCGCCGCGTCGGTGCTCGGCGAGGTGCGGGGCTCCCTCCTCCCTGCGGGACGCGGTGTGCGGGTCGGGCCCCGCAGGCCGCGGGGTCACTCCGGAGCGCCGCTCACGGGTGTGGACGGGGTGACCTGCGGTTGCCGCGAAAGCCGCGAACACGGCGGATTATGGGGGGGTTCCCCCCCCCCCACCGCCCCCCCCCCCCCCTGCTTTTCCCGGGCCACGCGCAGGTGCCACCCCCCTGCCCGGCCCCCCCGGGCCCGGGCCCCCCCCCCCGGCCGGGGGGGGGGGGGGGGGGGGGGCCCCGGGGGCCCCCCCCCCCCCCCCCCCGCTCCTCCACGGCCGCGGCACAGCAGCGGGAGGGCGGGCTCGTTCCCGGGGACGGGGTCGGGAGGTGCAGCCACGCGCCCCCCGCAGCCCCATCCGCCCCCGTTCCCCCCCCCCCCCCCCCACTGAGCCCCCCCTTCGCCCCCCGGCAATCCCGTACCCCCCAACCCCACGCGCCCCGCGGCGCTGCCCCGAGCCGTGGGGCCGGAGAGGGGCGGGGCGCAGCCGGGGGGGGCGATGCGGGGGCTCCCCCGGCTGGGGGCAGCGGGGAGAAACGTCCCAGGGAGGGGAATCGTCCTGCGGGGTGCGGGGGGGACGCGTGGCGGCGGCGGGGGGTCGCTGGGGGCCGCCACGCCGCGGGTCAGTGATATCATTAACCTCGACGAGGCAGCCGGGCCGCGCCGCCGCGAGGTTAATTAAAAAGAAAAGTTCAGGGGAACGCGGCAGCGGTGTCTTGGGGAGGGGGTGGGCGCGGTGCCGGGGGGAGGACGGCCATCGATTGGCCCCCAGCACGGCTGTCATTCAGCTCTGCGGGGCCGACGGGGACGCGGGGCAACGGGGGAGGGAAGGGGAGGCTGTGGGGTGACCCCATCCCACGGCGTTGCTGATCCGCGGGCCGAGCGGGGCTGTGCGTGACGGGGCACTCAGCGGGGAGGGGCTCCGGCTGGGGGCTGCGCTGCTGCCTGCCGGGCGGGATCCGTGCCGCATCGCCGTCCCCATTCCCGTCCCCGTCTCCATTCCCGTCGCTGCCCACAGCCCCCCAACCCCGACCGGCCCCAGCCGTGGGGTCACCCGAAGCCGGGCCGAGCGTGGAGGTGTTCTGGACTCAGCTGTGCGCAGAGCCCCCCCTGCTCGGCCCCGCACCCCCAGCCCCGCGTGCTGCGTTTCTGTGCTCGGGTGGGGGTTCTGCACGCCGCTGTGCGCACACGTCGGGCTACGCGTGTGCCGGGCACGGAGCCGGCTGCGCACCGGGGCGAGAACGGCTGCGCACCAGCGCTGGGTGCGGGCATCTGAGAAGCGCGTTCTGTCGGTTCTGCGTGCGGAGCTGGGAGCAGATCGCGGCCCCGGGGGTCTCCGCGCCCCCCGGCCCTGTGCCCCCCCCACCCCCGGCAGTGGGGCTCTGCTCCCCGCGCTGCCGCCCCCCTAAATCAATTCTCGGGTTATTGAAACGCCGCATCTCCGTCTGGCGGCTAATTGCGTGTGTGAGCCCCAGTCATGGCGCGTGGCGGCTGCGCTGCTGCTCCTCCATTGTGCACCCACTGCGCTGCGGGCATGCGTGGGGCTGCGGGCTGTGGGGGGCTGTGGGTTTGCGGGGCTGTGGGGTCGTGGGGCCGTCGCGTCCCCCCCCTTTGTGTGCAGTGATCTCACCGCGGCCGGGATGCGGGGATGCGGGGATGCGGGGCCGTCCATCACGCCGCTCTCACCGCCCGTCCGCAGTTCCCTTCCCGACCCGCGCGTGTCCCCGCAGCGGCGATTCCAGAGCCAGGGGGGTGGGACTGAGGACGC
This sequence comes from Perdix hodgsoniae, assembly GCA_035772895.1. Classification (NCBI taxonomy): domain Eukaryota; kingdom Metazoa; phylum Chordata; class Aves; order Galliformes; family Phasianidae; genus Perdix; species Perdix hodgsoniae. Next base: position 5,323 of record JAPSGF010000211.1, on the reverse strand, counting down.
TGTGACATGCAGAGCTCTGTCCCCGCACTCGGCCATGCTGTCCCCTGCTCCATCCCCGCAGTCCCACAGCCTTGCTGTCACCACCGGGCTGCTCTTCTACTCACATCCTCCGTGTGGGAGCATGGGGTGGGATGGGATGGGATGGGATGGGATGGGATGGGATGGGATGGGATGGAATGGAGATGTGGTTGGGATGAGGTGGGATGGGATGGGGATGGGATGGGATGGGAATTTAATGGGGATTAAATAGAGATGGGATGGGGACAGGGCTGGGACAGGGGTGGGATGGGGGTCTGCAGAGGGGTCAAGGCTGCTGGGCTGGAGGGTCTGATTCTGCACCAGCACGGTGGTGGCCAGACCCCACCTGAATGCTGGGCCGGGAGTCGTGGGCCATTTTGGCACAACAGGGCCCAGCACAGCGCCTGGCAGGGTCCCCACGCTCTTTGCCCCCCTTTGGGCAGCACGGCCGGCCCCCGGCTGGGCAAGGAGGATGCAGGACAGACCGGGGCTAAGAATAGAGCCCGGCTGGGAACAGGAGCGGGAACGGGAGGAAGGATGGGGCTTCCTCTGCGACGGCTCTTCTTCCTCCCTCCCGGCCGCTGCCATGTGGCACAGCCTCGCCCTGCGCCGGGTCGGGGATGCGGGGCAGCCTGGGTGGGGCTGCGAGGGGCGGCGGCTCCTGGCCCAGGGGTCACCCCGCTCCTCTGGGCCGCTCCCTGCGTGCTCGGCACCCCCCGCCCACCCCCTGCCCACCGCGGGGCACAGCGCGGCCGGACCCCGTGTGGGGCCGGAGCTGCCCGTGGGGAGAACATCCCAGCGCGATGCCGGGGGTGGGAGAGGCTGGGAGCGGAGCTGCGGGCTCCGTCCCCGCGTCCCCCCCACCGCCCGCAGCGCCGTTCTGCTGGGCATGAGCCGTTCCGCTGGGACGGGGCTTCCTGCGGGGAAGGTGGGACAAGAGGGGCAGACAATAAACCCAGGAAACGCTCTGAATAGCGAAGGTAACCGAGCCGGGAGCCCCCCCGCGCTGAGTCACCGCGGAAGCGTCGGGCCCGGGACGGGGGGAGCCTGCGGGGCTGCCCCGACCCCACCGCACAGCACCTCGGGGGGTTCCGAGCCCCGCACGGCGCTCACCGCTACCTGCGCGTCCCCAGCGCCTGACCTCGCGGCCCCTCGTTAAGCGCTGCCCGTGTTTTCGCCCCCCCCGCCTGCCCCGTGCCGGGCGCTGACAGCCCCTCTCCGTGCCCGGCATCCCGCAAGGGCGGACAGGCGGGGTCTCCCCGTGCCCCACGCTCACGGCTCCAGACCCCATCCCCGGGGCTCGGCCCCCGGCACCGGGCGGCTCGCACGGCAGCGCGGGGCCCGGCGGTGCCCCCTGCGGGACCGGGGCTCAGCGCCCCGACCCCCCCCGCGCCGAATGATTTACGGGCGAGGGAAGCGCGCGGCGCAGACAGATCGGGCCATAAAACCTCGGGGCAGGAAGTCTCGCCAACTTCAAAGGGCCGTGGCCACAACGGCGGGGGTCGGCGGGTCCAGCGCTGCGGCGCGGGGCGTTGGGGCCGTGGGTGGCAGCCGACCCCGCACGCACCCCGCATCTACCGCGCCCCGCGCCTGCGTGCGTCCCGCGTGCGCATCCCATGCGTGCGCGCAGTGTGCGCGGTCCCGATGCACCCCGTGCGCCCCCGCTGTGTGCGCGGGGCTGGCGGTGCGGAGCGCGGCGGCGCTCGCTGCCATCGGAGCCCGGTGAGGCTCTCCGGGGCGGCGGCCCCGCGGCGTCCCGACGCGTCCCCCCCCCCCCCCCTCCGCGCCCGGCGGCACGCAGGAAGGCAGGGCGGGGCGGCCGAGCAAACAAAGAGCCGGAGGAAACGCCGCCGTCCAAGATAAACCGGGGAAGGTGAGGGGGTGCCCTCCCGGCCCGCCGCTCCCCCCCCCCGGAGCTCCCGCGCGGAGCTGGGAGAGAGCGGCCCGGCGGTGCCGGTCCCGGCCCCCCTTTTCCAGCCCTCCCCGCCCCCCCGCCCGCAATTCCGGGGTTCGTTCCCCGCCGGCTCGGGGGTCCCAGCCCGGCCGGGGGGGGGGGGGGGGGCGGGAGGCTCGGGGGTGCCACCACTCCGCGCTGACGCCGCGTGCCGGGAGACCTCGGAGCCGCATTCCCACGCTCTGCGGCCGCGTCCCACGGGGCTGCGCGGCCCCTCCGTCCGCAGGAAGGTGCCCCCCCCGCCCCGCATTCCCGCGGCGTCCCGGTGCCAGCCCTGTGCCCACATCCCAAGGAAGCGGGCGGGGAGCTCCGCGGGGCCGCGCGGGACCCCCGGGCCGGGCGCAGCGCGGGGCATCGCGGCACAGCGTGCGGACCCGCCGGAACCGCTCGGCGTCGTTTAAAGACGATCAGGCGGTGACAGGAATTAAATTGTGTTTTGATTTTCTCATTAGCCCGATCTGCGGCGCGCCTCGTTACGGGGTAATTTCCCCGCTCCGACGTGACAGCTCATTCCCCCCGTGACAGCCGGGTGCCCGCGGGGGATGTCCGCGCCTCCACGCGTGCGCGCGGGGTGGGCCGCCGTGCGGGATGCGAGCGGGGCGGCCCCGTTACCCCCCCTTTACCCCCTCCCTTACCCCCCCCACACACACCCCGCCGCTCCTCTCTGCCCCCGTCCGCCCGCAGGAGGCGCCGCCAACCCCGCTGTGCGGCGGTGCGTGCGGGCAGCCGGGCCGGCGGTGCGGGGCCGTGCGGGGAGGCGCAGCAGTGCCAGCACCGCGAGCTGCGGGAGCAGCGCAGGGCCCGGTCCTGAGCCTGCCTGTAGGATGGGGGTGGGTGGGACGGGGACGGGGCCTGGGGGGCTCCTAAGCGCATTACGTGAGGTCTTTGTTGGAGGCCCTGCGGCCCCACAGCCGCCTCCGGAGCCCCGCAGGACCCGCTGCAGCACCCATCGACCGCCCGCCGTGCTGCAGGGAAGGGGCAGTGAGTGCAGATATGGGGGGGGGCAGCAGGATGGGGTGCCCCACGCTGTGGTACACAGGGAGCGGCGATGTCACAGAACCACAAAATCATCAATATCCCGAGTTGGGGGAGACCCCCGAGGATGATGAAGTCCAACTCCTGCACTGCTCAGGACCACCCCAAATCCCTCACCCTCCCTTTGCCCGCAGCAGTCCCACATCCTCCACCCCTCACCCTTAATCCCACACGGTGAGGTGACACCCACAGCCCCGCAGTGGGACACGTGTGGGGACATCCACGTCCGGGTGAACCAACCCCAAAGCTTTAGGGGCTGCTGGCAGAGCCCCAGGCTGCCCCTAACGAGGCCCAGCCATGCCAACCAAGCAGTGACTCCCACGCACTGCGGGGCTGGATGTGGGCACAGCTGTGCCTTGTTGGTACCAAGGGCAGGGGCTGCCGCAATGCTTCTTCAGTGCCTTCAGGCAGCACGGGGCTGTCGGGTCCCACTTTGCTTTTGAGGGGGGCACACAGCGTTGGTGCTGCTGGGCTCTGACTGCAGTGCTTGGGGCTGCTTGCTGGCCCTGGGTTCCCCTGTGGGGTGGCTGCTGGTCTCCCTTGGCTTTTCCAAACCTGCCCAGCCTGGCTCCACTCTGATTTGTAGGGATGCTGGGGGGAAGTGTGGGAGCTGCAGCCCCTCCTGCTTGCAGTGCTGGAGGTGGGCAGCACAGGGCTGTGCCCGCAGCCCAGTCCTGGCACTGCTGGGGGTGAGGAACAACGCGAGGGGCTGCTTTAAAAAACAAAGAAACCAAAAAGCCCCTTGAGATTTCAGTCTCTCTCTCTATATATATATGCATCTCTCTCCATGTATTTCTTTTTTTTTATGCGTGTGTGTTTCCTGTTGCAGGGCGAGGGCTGCAGCGATGATCAGCCCAAACGTGCGAGCAGCTCTGGCAGCGATGGGCCGCGGAGGTGAGCGCGGGGGGGGGGTCACAACACTGCGGGCCCTGAGACGGCGAGGATTCGGAGCAGAGACCATTAAAGAGCTTCCACAGACCTCGCAGAGCTCCGTGCTGCCTCGCCGGAGGCTCCGTAGTGCTCTTCAGACAACAGATTGAGCCGAGCCCTACGACTTCAGCCTTCCTGCTCCAACAAAGACGGGGGTGGGATCCGTCTGTACCCGCAGGGACCGGCGCCGCTGGAGCCCCCCGGCCCTGCCCAGCCCGGCATCACCGACGGGGGCGGCTGTGGCCACCGACCCCAAGTCCCCACCCAAACCCATCGCCGGCCCCGGGCCCCTCTCGGATCCTCTGGCTTCGGTTCCCCGCCCCCAGGCACCCCGCGCCGTGGGGCGCTGCAGCGGGGTTCGGCTCCTGCCCTGTGACACCGGGGCAGCGCCGGCATCCCCGCGCAGGGCTGCTGGGCCCCGCCGCGCCCCGGCTTAGGGCCGGGCGGAACGGGGGGCGGGGGGGGGGTCAGGTTTCCTCTGTGCCGGGCTGGAGCCGGTGCCATTAAGCCCCCTCGGAGCATGACGTGCGGGCGGGATATCAAAGCGCCGTGACCGCAGCTCCCAGCCGCCCCGACGGCACCGCCCGGCCCGCGCACCATCGCGGCAGCCGTCCCTCCCCGCGCCCCGCTCCTGCGGGGTGCCGTGCGGCGCCTCCCCGCGCCATCCCGCACCCTGGGGCTCCGCCGCGTCCCGCAGCCCCGCACCCCAACGGGCCGGCAGGGCGGCTCCGCGGCCCCCAGCAGCCCTCTCCCCCCGCGCAGTTGGTTTGCATTAAGCCCCGCGCTGATAAGTGGGGCCGCGGGACGCGCGGGGGAGCGCCGGGCTCCTCTTCCTGCTCCGCGCCGGGCGAGCGGCCCCAGAGCCGCTGCTGACAGACACGGGCGGCCCCGCCGCGCCCCCGCCGCCAGCGCGACCCCGCGGCCCCGTTCCGTTGGGTGAAACCCCCCCCCCGGGCCGCCCCCCCTCCCCGCCCTGGCCGCTTTTTGCCCGCATTTCCCCACGTCCTTCGCGGCGGCCGCGTGAGGGATGGCCGACAGCTGGGGCGGCCGCGCCGGTAACCGGATCCCCCCGCCGCGGCGCGGGGTCAGAGCGGGGCGGGGGCGGCCCCGGCGTTGGGGTGCCCCGACGGGACGGACCGGGCCGGGCGGCCGCCGAGCCTCCGCCGCTCCCGAGGCACCGGCACCTGTTCCTCCCGCCCGGCCCCGCGCCGCTCCCCGCCGGCAGCTGAGCACCCCCCCCTCCGCCCCCCACCGGCGGCCGCAGATGGCGGCGAGCGCTGCCCCGCCATAGCGGTAATGAGGCGCGATGCGGGGGGGGCCGCCCCGCGCGGGCGATCCGAGGGCCCGTGGCTGCATTACGGCTCATTGTGCGCGGGCAGCGGGGGG